>WTSP01004983.1:91731-111137 GCA_025331215.1 Actenoides lindsayi
GGGAGGTGTCCCTGCCCATGGCAGGGGGGTTGGAACCAGATGATCTTTAAGGTCCCTTCCAACCCTGACAATTCTATTCTATGATACTTGTTTAAAAGAAAACAAACCCACAAAATAAAGTGATTAGAGTCCATAGAGATACTTGATTTGCTGCAGAGGTCCTTTTCAGCTGGCCTAGTGTAACTACCAACCTTTATGCAGCTAATGGAAGATGCTGGTTCCTCTGAAGACCTCAGAGTCCAGTGCAAAGTATTTTTTGTTGCCTGATTTCATGCTGTCACTCTCCATCCAGTGACCGGAACAGATTGTGAGTGTGGTTGGATGAGTGAGGCAAGGTCTTGAAGCTGAGCTTGGCCTCGTGTAGGAAACCCAGAAGAGTTGTGTGTACCCAGTATTGTCGGCATCCACCTTTGTCCTGAGTTTGAGGTGGCTGAGGCCTGCCACTTTGCCATGTCTGAAGAAGGTCTTCCAGGTGCGGAGAGAAGGTCTCTGTGCTGTGGATCCCAAGCTCCTTGGCAGCTGGCCGTGTGTCAGAGTCTGCTCTGGAGAAGGTGAAGAGGAACAAGGGCTTTACATCTGTGCTCCAGGCACTGGGGGGAGCAGATTGGTCCCTGGTTTGAGGGCTGTTCTCATCTTTTGACTGCAGTCTGAACATACAACACGAGTGATTATTAGTTAATATGTGTCTTAGTCAAGTCTTAGCCCTGTTGAAATACACACTTCATAAAAGGAGAACATTCAAGCTGGGGAATTTTTTGTAAATCCCCAAGAGAAGATGACATTCATTCAAAGAATGGGTGTCTGTTTCCTGATGCATCTCTAAGGGCTTCTGTGTGGGCAAGGAATGAATACTGATGCCAGTTTTAGACTGGAAAGAAGATGTTGCTTAATAGTTTGAGTGCATTTTATATGCATTACAGATCTTGGTCTAAAAACGAGTAAATTGGGGGGCAAACCTGGAGATCTGTGACTTTTCTCTCAGTTCCATTAGTGCTTCCTATAAATATCCAACTTCAAAGTTGTTTACATTTTCAGGGGGTTCTGACTGCATTTGTTATTCTTTTTCACCACTTGTTCTCAAAGATAAAAATTGGATCTATTTACAAGGACCACGATGACGTGGTGTCCTTTTCCACCAAATGGATGGCACCAGACCTTTGTGGAACAATTTCAATGCCCAGCTGGGCAATTGCAAAGCACACTTATTTCTGGAGAGTCGTGGTAGGGAACTGGCTGATTGCTTAGAACAGAGCATATGGCAATTTAGTGATTGGATTAGACCATAATTTGGCTATATTGGACCCACTACCAATTATAATTTTTTTTTTCTGTACAAATAGCTTTTTAGTTTCAAGGCATTGTGACACACTAAAGCTTTCTCATTAAAGAGAGAGGAGTAATGCCCTCGTTAGTTATTCTGTGCTCCTGCAACTTAGATTGTGGGTTACCTAGTGAGTTCATAGGGAGTTTAAATGGGTGAGGGAGGGAATGTGAGGGGTTTTTTTGCCAATACATATTCATCTGTAGATTCTCAATTATGGTAATTAAAATATCAAAACATCACCTCCTTTCTGTCATTGTAAGTCAAGTGAGAAATAATGAAAGTCACTGGGGTTTTATGGGTGAAATAGAGATAGAATTTGAAAGCAAGCAATATGAAACTGGCATGAGGAAAGATAATGCACTGCTTTTGCTGCCGCCTCAAAATTCAGAATTGTTCTGGTCATGTTGGTGACATTCCTGGGTGATTGTCCATTTCTTGAGTGTGCTCCCACTCAGCCTTCTTGGAGGCAATGCACAACTTCTGACCTCTCTGTTTTGCACCACAGGAAACTCCAGTACTGCAGACAGTCTAGGTTGGAAGGGACCTCTGAAGGTCAAGCTTGGTCTGGCCTCAGCTAAAAGCATGACCCTGGATCAGGCTGATCAGGACCTGCCCGAATGAGTTCTGAATTTTTTCAGGATGGAAATTTCATCATTTCCATAGAAAACCCGCTCCATTGTTTTAGAGAAGCCTAAAAATAGAATTATGCTATTTTGGGTGCTTAGACTGCAACTCCAGTGTGATTAGAGGTATCAGTGTGATATTGGAGGTTAATTCTGAACAGCTTCAAAATGAAGTAAGAGAAACAAAACTTCTAAAAAAAACCCCCATTGTAAGATCTTAATAAAATTTGAGTGTTCCTTTGGATTATGAAATACTGAAATGAAATGATTTGACACTTTCTTATGTGGTATATAACCTGAAGGGTAGGGGGAAGGGGAAAAAAAAAAAATAAAAAAAAAATAAAAGGAAATAAACCTCCTCCAGGTATTTTAACTTTTCTATTATGTAATATACAAAGTATTCTATAATGTCCTCTGAGGTGGAAAAAATGAGATGCTTTTTCACACTAATTAAAACTGAACTCTTCAGTGCTATCTTTAGGTTTCAGTTTCTTCAAGCAGATTTCTGCTCTGTTGATTGGGATGTTGTGTAACCAACTCTCTGCTACCCAGGATCATGGGGAACAGAACATTTGAGATAACTGGGGTAACATTGGATGCTGTGGTTGCTATCAGGCACTCGGGAAGTCCAGGATGGATTCACCCAGTTGCAAATAATCACCCCAGGTAGTAGATCTGGCTCAGCAGTGGCCCTGCTGGAGCAGCATTGTTGGAGCTTGGATGCTGTTGTTGATCCTGTTAATTTGTGCCACGTTACGGTTCTGTGTCTGGGTAAAAAAAGCCCCCCAGGACTAGTGGTGCTAATGGATGTCTAATGCTTCTCTACCATGCTATGACAAGTCCAGGTCCTGGGACTTAGATCAGAGCAGTCCCAACTAGGTCAGCGTGGAGTCATTTTGGATCTGGCAGATTTATGAGCTGGAGATTTGTGCTGGAACAAATCAGTTCTGTCCCTCTGCTGGAACCTGAAATGGCTTTGGATAACTACATTCCTGTGGTGCCACATCTAAGCTACTGAACCTCTCCAGAGTTCATTGAACTCAAAGCCAATTTGGGATTATCTATACACAGGGAGTGGTAATTTTATTGAGTTAATGGAAATAAATTCTTTTTAATTCAAATAAATGAATTCTTAACACAGGCAAATCACCTGATTGGTTTCACTTATGATTAAATAATAATTTGCTGATAATCCAAGTGTAAAGGTCAATCATTGTAAAACCTTGGTGCAAGTCTGTGGGAAGAGACGGAAAATATTAATCCAATATTGCTCTTCTTAGATCTTAACTCTGTGCCGTGTATCTTTTGACGTGTGCTGAGGTTATTAAAGTGTCTCCAGCGAAGTGCACGTGTTGTCCATCAGTGCTTGTTAGCCTGCCAGTCGTGCAAAGCCAAGTAGTTCCTTCCCCAGCACAGCAGGATAATAATAACGGAGGTGTCAGACTGAGCTGTTGAGTTTGTAAGTAAAAATATATCAATGGACCAAGGTCCATTGGTATTTTTCCAGATCAGGTGTCTTCACTTCAGCTAGGAGCTGAGTTACGTTACAAATGAGTTTTGAAGAGTGTAGTGTTGTTGATAGTAACACTGAGTTCTGCTTGTTGTTTGCAAGCTGGGAAAAATTCAGAATAATACCTTGTTTGACTGAAGCCACTGAGAGCCTCTGCTAACGTCACATAAGTAACTCTCACATTTTATTTAAATAATCTTGTCATCGTTATGTAAAAAATAAATAGATCTATAAACAGCCAGCCATAGAATTCAGAGGGTAGTGATAGGTGTCACAAAGATGGTTCTTGGAAGCTATTGAAGTGTTTGGGGAGAACTCTGAGTTGAATTAAGGCAAAATAAATCTGTTGTCTTTTTGGAATTTAACTTTTGAATGTTTAGGAGAGAAGTGCTCAAAAGTTTTTCCCCAAAATCTGGCCTTCAGAAGAGGCACTGCAAAGGGTGAGTTTAATTGAAGAAAAGTAACGTTACTATAGCAGCTTCCATTTGTTTTCAGCTTTAGTGCCATTGCTGAGCATGGATACAGGTGTTAAAAGTGAGTGGAAGCAAATCATGGCATTTATTTTAACTTATGTCTTCTAGATAATAAAAGCTCATTTTATCATTTATTAGTTCTGGTTCTAGGAAGGAACACCAGTAATCCAGAGGAGATGAGAGCTTCAGACTTCTGTGGAAAACAAACAAACAAACAAAAGAAACAAACACAAAAAACCCAAAAGCAAACACCACCAAATCCAAAACATTTTTCCTACATTGTTTCATCTACACTTTTTGGTCTTTTCTCATAGAAGTAAATTTCTTCCAGCATTCTGGAATGTGAGTTACATAATTCTTTTCTACAGTGAGCTTTTAAAATTCTGCTTTATTATATGACCCTACAGCAGCTCCTCCTAAAGGAACTGAAGAAAGCATTTTGCTTTTGAAAATTAAGCTGTGGAAATTCATTATAACACATTATGAACCACTTAGCCCAGTATCCCAGGTCTGTTTCCTACAAACCCCCTATCTAAGAAGATGACCCCTGTGCTTAAGACACTCTTCAATGTACAGACATAATGATAACGATCAGGCATTTCCATGTCACATTTATCATTCCAGGGTCAGCACTTTCAGTGATTTTTAATTTTTTTATTTTTTTTTTTTTAATCTTTGATTTATTTTGTTTTCCCTGGGGTGAAGCATGCCTGCCTGCCTGGGGGAAGACGCGCTTGCTTCTGCCAGCAAAAGCAGGTGCTGTTCTCCCACCAGCCACGACTTTGTTTGGGATGGGTAGCACAGTCACTAACCACCCACCAGCCTCCTCCTTCGAATGGGCTGAGAGCCACCTGGCTCTTCTCCAAAAGTCTGGACTGATTCAGCACATCGTTGCAGCAGCCAGAAGCATCCCCCCTTGAGGAGCGTGGGCCGCTGAGTGCGTGGCAGACTCTACCTCTCCTTTTTACTCTGATGTCCCATCAAAGTCAGAATCTCGGTGCCTGGGCCTGGTGTGGTGGAAATGCTCACGTTAGCACAGGGGACAATGCTCACTTGGCTCTGTGTGAACTGCTGTTATGGGGATGCCCTACATCAGTAGGGCAAGAGGGCAGCTAGGTACCAGCCTTTCCTCTGCCCAGATTTCACTATCTGTAGTCCCCTGATTCTCTCCAAATCAGAGCTAGAGAGAGATAGAATGAAGACTGGGTGTGGACTGAGTGGGCTTGGTTGAATGTTGGAGAGCTGCACTCACATGACAGCATAGAATCATAGAATAGTTTTGGCTGGAAGAGACCTTTAAGATCATCAAGTCCAACCTTACTCCCAGTCCTATCAAAAACCACTAAACCACGTCCCTAAGCACAACACCCAGCTGCCTCTTAAACACCTCCAGGGATGGTGACTCCACCACCTCCCTGGGCAGCCCATTCCAATGCCTGACAACCCTTTCTGGAAAGAAATGCTTCCTGAGATCTAGCCTGACTCAACTCCCCATAGGCCTGACTTTGGGAGATAAGTCCTAGTTGGTGAATTGCTACTTTAGCTGAGGACTTTGTTAAACTTCTGGGGATGTTTGCTGCAAGAAGAAGTCTTGTTCTTTTTCTGTCTTCTTTTACTTGAACACAGACACCACTTAAAACCCAAGACTGAGTCAGGGAGGCCACAGCAAGTGAGAAAGACCCAAAATGCTCTCTTTCAAGGCATTTGCAAGAGCCAGAAGCCACACTAAGTGCCTTGCTTCTGGCAAGGTGTTTATCATCTTCCAGTTTATCAGAAGATGATACAGAGCATCACTCCAACAAACTGTATGTCTGGAGTTAAGCCCGAGTTATCACCAAGGAATTTTCCTATCCTTTCATATGCTACTGGAAGGTGCTTCAATATGGTAACAAAAGTGGCATAGGAATAGTGTCTTGCCAAGCACCTATTTAATTTTTAAAGCGGATTTTTCAAGTGTGTGCTGGAGGGAAGGTAGTAGCAAGTTTATGCTCCATTTTTACTTAGGCCAAAGTTCATCTGCTTGAGGTGTAAGTTCATCTGTTATGAATTATTCTCCTTTATGTCTTCTTACCTGTTCTTACCTCTGAATGCCTTTGCATTTGAGCCCACAACAGAATCCTTACTTGGTTTTCTTTTTTCTTCTTTTTTCTCTTCCTAAGTTAGAGCTGCACATAAGAAAAGATACTATTTTCTGATACTTTTTATGCTTTGAGTATCTATAGCTGTGAAGAATTCATTCAAAATCTGCTAAAACTGCACATGGGGAGTTGAAATTTAAGAGGCTTACATTACCAGTAAAAGGTCAAATTCAGCACTGGATGTAAAGCAAATGAAGTTCATTTCCTGACTTAAGAGTGGCATGATAATAGGGCTTCCATAAGCTTTCTGGTTATGAAGCCCCTTGCATTAGCATGGTGTATTGTTTTGAAGAAGTCTTCTCCTTCCCTGGGACAATTTTCTTTCAGTTTCTGACTTGAACCCTTGCCTTGGAGTGACCACTTACTTATTTTTAGGGACGTAATTTTAGTTTCTCAAAGCATCTAAACTGTGCTGTTTAGTTTGGACTCATACACCACTTGGAAGGCTTTCACGGGCAAAATTCCTAATATCAAATTTTATACCTCAAAATCTTTTCAGAGATTAAAACCCATTTTTAACAATGTGCTTGACACGCAATTTGGAATTTCTAATTTTGTACATTTCCTTATGAGGGAAAATACATTTTTGAACAGTATTTTGTTTTCCGGTGTTATAAGATGATATAGTTTTCTTCAGCACTAGAATGTCAGGCAGGGGCAAACATATCTGAAGAAGAAATGGTGTATTCAGGAGTCTGGCATCTGGCCTCTTGAAAATTCAGCTTTAGTTTTATGATATTTTGCTCCCTATGTTTTTTATTCTGTAAGAAAAAAAAAACCAGAAAAATCAACAGTTTTACCTGTGAGATCTCACGCTGTAAATTTTCTGACTATAGCTGAGTATAGCTTTGTTTTCACAGAGACTTGAACATTTATTTTTGCCTGTCTTTTTCTACCTAATGACGTAAGGTTGAGTTCAACAAAGTGTCTCAAACAAGATTAAGGTTAATTCCTCATTAACACAAGAAAAGTAGAAAACCCTTTGGGGGATGAGAAAGTCAAATGTCTTAGTAATAAGACTTTTATTTGACCAGTCTGTAATATCCAGCATAGTGTAACTATTGAGACTTTTTGGGTATTAAAGAACCACCTAATTGCTTTTTATCACAATGCGACGAAAAAGGTGTTAGGAGATCTATTAGAAGAAATGAATAGTATGTTCTTCAGTAAATGCAAACCTGCATTTTTATAGAGTAGCATTACAGGACTAGTTGTTGGTTGTGTAAACGTGCCTGTTTTCTCATGTTGAAGTTCTTCCAGTTTCAAATTCTACTTCTTCATGCACAGCAAGTGGTTCCACGAGTGAGAAATGAAACCACAGAACAAATTCACTTCCTTAGTGTGACTGAAGGCAGTAAAAAAACCTTATTTCTGAATCGGAGCAGAATTCATTGACTTGATAAATGGCTGCATCTGATTTTCCTTAAATCATCGCCAGAATATTGCAGCGAAACCTGTTTGAAACAACCTCACAGGGGACTGAGAAACCTGTTGCTTGGGAGAGGTGGTCTGTTGAGAGAAAATTTCCTATTTTTACACATTAATTCATTGTAATATGACTGTATCAGTGACCATTACAGGCATTGTAGTATGGCTGTATCAGGACCATTACAGACACAGTATGTGGAGTTTTATTTTCCTTCAGTAAGAGTGGGAAGCAAAGTGGTGGTCATTTTGAACAAAAGTTGTCTAATGTTGTGTAGTTTGCCTTTTTTCCCATGATTTTCTTACTCAGCTGGCATAGACACTGGGGAGTCTGTGAACCTGTATTCAGATACTTAGTTTTTTTCATAAAACATGTTTTTTTCTCTAGAACTTTAAATCATGTAGCAGCTGACTACTGGTTTGGATGATCCTGTTGCCAAGCTCTAATTACTCGTGTGTATTAGAACTGTGAAAATTAATGAACAAAACTGTATGAAGGATGTAATTGGCCTTGATGTTATTGGAGCCTCCTAAAAATACATGAGCTTCAGAAGTTATGAATTACTATTTTTTAAGTATGTAGTATTTTCTACTAATGCCAGACCACTGCAGAAGCACAAATCACTGAAGGTCTGTTTGCTTGTGTATCCTCATAGAAAATCACAAGTGAGCAGCTCTGGGTTTTAAAGTTCCCCCCCCTAATCCTTAACAGCATGTATCCTACCTTGAATTTTGGATATATTAGCTAATGAACTATATAGATATATTAGCTAATAAATGCTCATAAACGTTAACTCAGTCAAACTGCAGGAGATTTATTATATGTTTTCTCAGCTGGTATCTGAACTGTTTAAATGCTGTGAATTGCAGAAGTGTTTATTTTGCTGTGAACTGGGCAATCCGTGAACTTGACTGCCCATAAATTGAATTATACATATATATATATATATCTGTTTCTATGACAGCTAGTAACTATTATTGGTTGCCTTCCTCATTAGTAACTAGTATTTTATTTATTTATATCATAATTTTAAGAATTCATTTAAGCCATCATTTGAATTCGTTCCAATGTGTGGCTGTATTACCAACAGTTATAGAGAGAGAAATAACAGTTTTGCTTCTGGCAATATGATCAGAGGGCAGCTAAAAGATGAATTTATCACATCCAGTCTTGAGCTTGTCATAACCATATGCATTTAAACCAACAACTTTTATAAAATGCTGCATCGCTGGTAGGGGTTTATGGGAACAGTTTTGCTTTTCTGCTTGATAGCAACACAGATTGAGTCTTGCTTTTAACGTGTTTCCACAGGTATATCTTGAAAGACTTTTAACTTATGCAGAGATAGATATTTGTCCAGCAAACTGGAAGCGAATCGTACTGGGTGCAATTCTACTGGCATCCAAAGTTTGGGATGACCAGGCAGTGTGGAACGTGGATTACTGCCAGATCCTGAAAGACATCACGGTCGAAGACATGTGAGTGCAGTATGTTTGTCTCTGTCAAGGAATGCCAAGATCTGTGTGTGTGAGAGGAACGGGAAGTTCATAAATTATACCAAGTTTGTCTCTCTGCATTGTACCTAAACGCGATGGATGCTGGTAGGTGGCACGAGGGCTGCTTGACAGTTGCTTATGTAGAAGACATGGATTCTCCTTTTTGGTTGAAGTGTATTTTGCCACTGGATGTTCATGCATGGTGATGGAAGCATACCTGCAGAATATATACATGTATGACCTGCCAAAAAAACCCCCACGTCCAATGACCCTGCATGTCTTCACTTCAGCAGCATTTACTCTTGTGCTAGTTCTCTGTACAGACAATAGAGCAAAATGTAAAGCAGGGAAAAAAAATTGTTGTGCTTCTAATGATCCTTAGATGATCACCCACTTATTTACTGCCATTATTCAAAATTAGTGCTTTTGGCTTGGGGTTGGGTTTTTCCCCCCCTCTATCCTGCTGAGTTTGTTTCCAAATATTAAAAATCTACTACTGTAGCTTGCAAAGAGAAATTTCCATCTTTTTTTTTTTTTTTATCTGATGGCATTCTTAAGAAGTACATGTTGTAAGAGCAGAGAGAATTGTGATGCCTGGCTGGATACTCCCGAGGCATATTTAGAGTCTATTCCAACAGTAATAAAAAGAACTGCAGTAAGAATAAACACAATTAAGATCTTGGTGTTTACAAATACTGAAATGAATGCTCATTTCACTAAATAGCCCACTACGTTGGTTGGTTGGTTGGTTGGCAGGTATAACATATATGGGCTGGAGCACCTGTGGTTTGTATCATCTATATGTTCAGGGCTGAATCACATACCACACACCCTTGCTGAGGTGCCCTTGCCTGAGCTGGTGTGTGCAGGAGTGGTACTGGAAAGGCTGCAGTTGGAATTGATGCTGGGATGGGGTTGGGAGGGGGGGCAGATGCCTTGACAGGCCACTCATGCATTTAGTGAAGTTTACAGCTGACTGGTGCACTCCTTTTTGGTTGTTGTTTTTTGGGTTTTTTTAATAAGAGCTAATAATAAAATAAATAAAAATAAGATAAAAGTATCTGTGTGTTTCAGAGCTCTCTTAAGCAGAGCTAAGTACCTGTAATGAGAAGTACGTGGGCTGGTCTCTGCTTTAGCTCACTGAAGTCAGGATCGCAGCCACTGAATAGAGTTTGTTGTGGATAAGTATCCTGGGAGGAGGGGAGTAGATGAGAAGAAATGTTCAGACAGACAGAAGGCTTTTTGAGTCTCAGTTTGCAGTCTCAAAGCTGTGCTTTTGCTAAAGCAGCCCTCATTTAGTTTCTTATTAGTTCACTGTTTGTCAGATTTACAGATGGTCTAAAAATTATCTGTAAGGGAAAGGTTAAATGTTAGGAGGCAGCTGAGTGCTGTAAATTAAGCATGCTCATACACTGGCCAGATAAGACTTATAAACTGTGAGTAACTGTCATTGCTCAAGTATTAGAAAAGTTCTCTCTAAATCTTGTATTAAGAAGCAATTTGTAATAAATGTGATATTTTTTTTCTTACTTTTTTTTTTTTATTTAGTTTTTTTCCCCTGAGTCAAAGTGAAAACCACCAAGCTTTGCACTGCATGGTACGCTGTAGGTACTTTCATTAGTTTAGGGGAAAAGTCTCATTTCAAAATAGAGGTGGGAAATACCACGTAGTGCCATCTCAGCATCTGTTTATAAAGATGTAAACTACTTTAAGGACGGCTGTTGATGGTTCTTTTCTGACATAACCTGGACAGAGTGAGATTTCCAAAGTAAAAGGAGGGGTAGCAGGGACAAGAAGCTAAAATCAGCCCCTTCACACTTCTGTGTGCAATATTATTCCATCATTCCACCATTTGATAACACTTCCTTGACTGTTTTGAGTGTTTCCTGAAGGAGTTTGCTGAGTGACTTTTCCCTGGATCCTTTTTTCATGCTTTCAAGTAGTCAGTGTCAGTAAGGGCTTCCTTTCTTCTTCCTTCCATTCACTCCTCCAAGGCAAATCAGCATTTCTGGAGCTGGGACATGAGCTGAAGTCAAGTGCTGGACAGCTTGAAGCAGACTGGCAGATTTGACTGTGCTGTATCACAGCATTAATCAGGAATGGTTATTAATGAGTTTGGAAATTGCTGGCTCGTAGGGCTTTATTTTTTTTTTTGCAGGCAGGTGATAAGACATCCTGTGAGAGTGTGAAAGGAAAAAAAAAAAGAAAAAAATTATTGTTTCTGACAAACACATGTAATGGTGCTACTGTCAGAAGCTGCACTTGAGCTATATAACACCACTGCTCACGGGGCAGACCCGTGCCCCCGTGTGAACATCAGCCTTCCCTCTGCACTGCACATTGCTGGTGAGCCCTTGTCCTAAAAGTTTTTAGCTTCTTAACCTTTTCTTGAAGATGTTAGGGTTCTCACAAACTGTGAAAGCAGAAGCCTTTGGGGAGCCTGTGCTCTCTCTCTGATCATCTGGTTCGTGGGGTTTGCGTTTGGTGCTCTTTGTGAATCCTCCAGCAAAGATTTTGGTGCTTGTTGACCTGATGTTTATATTCCTTCTGCCAGTTTTTCCAAGTTTGAGGCTTTTCCCTGTCCCTAGTGTGGTGAAATTACTAGTTTGTTTCTTTTTTTTTCTTTCTTAATTTTTCAGGTAGTTGGGTCAGCCCAGAATTATGAAGTGTGTAACTCCATGCAAGACAGGGGCTTTCATTGTTTATAAGGCAGAAAAATTCTGGGTCAAAATCTTCAACTGCTGCGCATCATTCAGCCTAAGTGTATCTTGCAAAACATCAACCAGCCCTTTCAGTGTATTGTAAGTCACCAGCAGTGCCTGAAAGCTAACAGGGGACTTGGGAGGACTGAAGTGCATTAGTCTGTAGTCATCTCTGTAGCATTACCTGGAATTTCTGTGTGAATGTCAGGAGGAGCCAGGGGAAGGCATATGCTGCAGCAGCCTAATGTAGATCTGTGGGGGAAGAAAGAGATGGTGGTTAGTTAAATTACATTAGTTCAAATCAGAAATACTTGTTTGGGGGTGGCTTTTTTGGTTCTTTCAGCTGTAGTTAGTTAGTCCGCAGATCTAACCTTCAAATCTGGGAGCTAGGGGTTACTAAGAAGCTGAGGCTATGTATTTTTCATAAAGATTTGGGGAATCTCTTCAAAAGAGATAGAGCCAATGTCTTTCTCCATTAAAACAGGCTTTATGTTCTCCATTAGCATAGACCTTTAGGCATAGCCTGCAGAAAATGAAATCCTTGCAGTATAAACGGACGTAGAAAGATAATATTCAGTGTTTATTAATAGACATCTTAAAATGTAATTTTTTTTTTTTAATGAGGATTTTTTAAAAGCTAGAATTTTCAACAGTGTGAATTCATGCTAAGAGTGTCCATATCCAGCTTTTAGATTGTCTTTTCATGTTAATTAATATTTATTATTACGTAAACATAGAATTTTGGCAGAGAGAGCGTGAAGGTAGGGGAAGAATATGATTATGAGGGTGATGTAAGAGTGAGAAGAAGAAAAATCATTCAGTGTTGGAAAGCTATTGTACCAGTCAGTTTTCCTTTTATCCTTCCTCTTCTATTGCCAAGTGCCTGCAGATTCCTTGCACACTTACACTCCAGTCAAAATGTAACTGAAATGCAATGTCATAGTCAGGCAATATCTGCTTTACACAGCTCTGCAGCCCCTACATTCTTCAGCAAACATGTCCAGCTTCCACCACCCATTTATTTTATTTTATTTTTTTTTATTTCTCACGTCTTGAAACCACTTTTTTGGATATACCATATGTACCTGCACAAGTGTTACGTAGGATGCCCAGTTACCATGAAATGTATGGAAATTTGCAGTCCTTAAATCTGTTGATTTGCTTATTTTTTAGTTTACTTTTTAATACACTGGTGTAAGTAATAATGTATTGCTGTACCAGAGTTTTCATGGGGTGGGAGCTCGAATAGGACCTCTGTTCCTTATAGGAACATTTGGTTTAGGTAATGAAAAACAAATGATCACCACTGTGAGTTTTGGTCGCAGGTCCTAGGGAAAAAATGGCTTCATTCTGTTCATTAAGATAAAGACAGGATGCTGAAAAATTCAGGTTTCCTGTGATTAGTTCTAAATGATTGATTATGAAAGGCTGAGGAGAGTAAACAAGTTCTCCAGTAATTCAGGCGTTAGAGTAATTTGCAGGCTGACAATTTTAGGGCACATCGACACGTCGGCTTCCCAAAGCTGTGTGTGCAGATCCATCTAGTGGAGGCACGAGGGAAACTACAGAATATGTGGGTTGTTTTGGGTTTTGGTTTTTTTTTCCACGCAAGCTTTTCTTTCCCAGATCGTACTGGCAAAACTGCTACAGGTGCCCTTGCACCAGTAAAAAGTTTGTGTCTGGCTTTGATTGGCGTTGCAGGAGCAGCTACGAGATGCAGCATCTCTCATAACGCTCCGTGCAGTGTGTGTCTGCCAGTGGAACTTGGTAGACTAGGTCAAACCTTGGGCTGGGGTAAGGGTGTCGGGCAAGAATAAGAAATGAGTTTGGTTTATACGTGTGCAATTTAACGTGCATCGCATTCAGAACCCGCGGTTTGAAATGTGCTTTCACCTTTATCTCCTTTCTCCAGGAATGAGCTGGAACGCCAGTTTCTGGAGCTGCTGCAGTTCAATATTAATGTTCCCTCCAGTGTTTATGCCAAGTATTATTTTGATTTGCGTTCTCTGGCGGAAGCGAATAACCTGAGTTTTCCTTTGGAGCCCCTCAGCAGGGACAGGGCGTATAAACTTGAGGTAAGTCACTTCCCGTTTAGTTCGCTCAGAGCTGAATATAAAGGGGGGATTTGGAATTTTGGTCTTGTTTCTCCTTTCTCCCATCTCTTCTCAAATATTCCCATCAGATATTAGAGTAGCATGTGCCTCGGTTTGCCTAACTTTTTTGTTTGTGCTTTGGGTATTCACGGACGTCAGGACAGCTTTTTGGCCCAAGCTGCTTTGTAACTTGTCTTGTTTTCCGTTTCTTTTTCCGTTCCAATTGTCTGAACTGGCCTTGTGAAAGTCCCCATGACTCTGTTCTGGTTTTGTGTGTCCAGTTGGTTTCTTAAAACTGATTATCCACCTTAAAGGACAGACTATTGACAAGTATTGCTGAAAACAGCTATTCCCTGTGCTTGTTATCTGCCAGTCTGTTATCTGCTGTAGTATTTTTCTCCATAGTGGTGAAAAAAAGCAATAAGCACACATCTTTAGTGAATAAATCATGAGTGCTTGGTGAGATCTGAATACACCCTGTGCAGAATGTGTCTGATGGTCTGGACCTGTGAAGTGCAGGGCTTGAAAATTATTGGCCAATCGTGGGCACTTGGCAAGACTGGAAGCTATTTTTCCTGGGTTTTCTGATAGGAAGTTTTTCAACTAAGGGCATTATTGCACAAGTGTGGACACCTTTCATTACTGGCTTTGAAATCTGTCCTTAGATGGTAACTGCTTTTCACATGGTACATCTTTAAGTACGTAATAGCTTTGCGCTGGAGGTTGGTTGCCCGTGGGCTAAGGTGAGCTTTGCACGTTCTGAAACTCTTAGTGCTCCTGTAAAGCAGGCAGGCAGTGCTATACATGGGGTTTTTTCTGGGGGGAAATGGTGTGTGGGCAGGTTAATTGAATTGTTTGTGAGCATTATTGGAACAGAAAGCAGCGGAGTAAGAATGAGAGCAGATTTCACTGAAGTTGTATTTCTCATTCTTTCTAAATATTCTTTCTACGTTTTGCAGACATCTCCAATAAGAACGTAACTTAATTCTGGGGGGGGTGTGATGTAAATTTGCATCAAATTTTGTTTCTATTTAAGAAAATTTAAAACCAGTTAATTTTGATTGTAGTCTTAAACGACAAGTGGTAGTTTACTAAGTTATCAGATGGTGGGGCTTGATAATAAGTGCCACTACATAGATTAAAATTACTTTTGGAAGAGAATTTAGGATTACTTTTGGAAAAGAATTTAGGATTATTTTTGGAAGAGGATTCAGTATTAGTTTTTGAAGAGAATTTAGTACCCAGTGTTTCCCAGTCTATATTGCACACAGTGTCTAGCAGTGCCTTATAAATGAAGGGAATACTGATGGCTTCTAAAACCTTAGAAGAGAAGGAAATAGGAAATGATTCTAAATACCCTGTGAATACTGGTTGTCCTTCTGTACTAAGAAGACACATTTTAAAAGAAGTAATGGAATATTTTTTTCCAATAAATCCATATTATTACAAAGGTTCCCGTGTTGAGGATGCTTTGTGCTGCTAGCAGAGCTTGGCTGGAAAGTAACCCCGTTAGCCAAAGAGGATGTCTTCAGGGAAGAGGATGAGTATCTGCTGTGAAACCAACTTGATCTACCAGCTCCTTGCCTCTGTTCTGTTGCCAGAAGGAAGGGAAGATGACGGGAACTGCCGTGTTCCCGGGCGATGCTCGGTTGTCATTAGTGTGCCCTTGAAACTCGTTGACAGCATAATTTATAGCCGAGTTCCTGGAGCACAGTTAAACACGTAGCTTGCCAAGAGTCGTGAAAATGCCTCTGCAGCACTTTTTTTTTTTTTTAGGTCTCTCATGGGCTGTTCAGCCCGGAGTTCTCTGGTTTTGAAACTGTTGCCTGGATTGTCGAGTGGAGTAGATGCTGTCCCACACAGGCTGTGGTGGTTTTGGTACTGAGAGAAAAGCTGCAGTCTGTGATGAAAGACAGCACGCTCCTAGCAAACACACACATGCAGTGGAAGGACTTGCCTTGGCTGGTAAACTGAAAGGACCTGGCTCACTCCTAAGATTGAAAACAATTACTGATGTTTCAGTTCGCCAGAGGTCCTGCATACAGAAATGGTTATAACATTTATTTTTTATTTTTTTTTTTTGCTACTTTTGCATTTTCAAGCTACTTTATGTATCTAAAGCAGGAGCCTTAGGTCTGGGATGGCAGAATCTTCGTTGCTATTTCTGCAGGTATCATGAGGTTCACATAGCTGTGATGAAAAATGATGAAAACAAGGTGATCAAGGACAAGACTAGTGAATATTGTTCCTCATCAAATGGAACTTGGGGAAGACAAGATCCACCAGCTTAGAGGTGTTACAAGAGGCTGTAGTACTGGTTAAAAATGACATCACTTTCCAGAAATCTCTAGTGGATGTTTTTCCTTATTTAGTGTTCCCACAATTGACACTTAAGAAGCATCTTTGTCTTTTAAGTGGCTAAATGAGAGTAATTTTTTCTTACTTTTCATCAGCCTGTGGCCTGAAACTGTTCTGAATGTGTTACAGCAGTCTACCTAGTAGCCAGAAACAATTTCCATGTCCCCTCTTTTTATCCTTTTTTTCCCATTGTATGGAATCGTGCAAGTTAAAAATGGCAAATAACCTTTCATTAGATCATCCATTCTGCCCACCTGCCAGTGCTGTTTGTTCCAACCAGCATATGCTGTAGTGTGTTTTCTTCTTCCTTTTAATTATGTCAAATGTCAAGGTTTCTTCTGCTTCTCCTGAGCAGTATTTTCTAATATGGGAGATTTATTTTTTTTCCCCCCAAGAAGGTTGTTGGATATCCAACCTTAATCCATGATTTTGTGATTTCCTACTCTTGCACCTGGTTGTTCCCCTGTGTACTGAGCTAAATGAGAGTCAGATTCTGCTCTTTGGGGTTCAGAAAACGTGCCTCCCCAGTTTCTGCTTCTGGTCTTAGCACTGTGCTCATTCCAAGGCTCGGTTTTGTAAGAGCGTCCATTAGCGCACACCAAATGTAGCTGTTGTGAGGATAGTGCTTGAGCCCATAGTTCAAACCCTCTGAACTGTGCGTGCTGTGTTTTCTTGACCCTAAAGAGGTACAACCCCGTAAGATCAAACAGACCAAAATGAGGAGGAAAACATCCAAGTTGCAAGCAGAGAAGTGTCTTTGTCTCCCCAGCGATTGATCGCGATCCCATGATAAACCTCCATAAACTGAGGAGCACTTCCATCATCACAAATGCTAGTTGCTCTAGTGATCTTTATTTATTTATTTATTCTTATTTATAACCCTTCCAGACTCAGTGCTGAGTTCTCTGCTAAGTTCTCCCTGGTTTGTCCATTTCTTGGGGGGGGGGGGGGTTTGCATCACTCGCAGGCGGGTGTCTTTGTGCATTCCCAGCAGCCCTGCTGCTCTGCTGCCTGGCACAAACATGGGCCTGCACCCAACATTTCTACAGCTGCTGCCTTTCTCCCCTCTCCTTCCTCTCTACCTGCCCCCTTCATCAGTGAAAAAGTCTCATCTAGAGTCACATAACTCAGCAGAAGATCTGACTTCTAGTTCTGTGCGTATATATACGATGGAAGAATCTATACGTAGGCATTTTTTTTCTAGCTGATTACAGATCTTACCATCCAGTGCAACAAAATTTCACATAACTGAACAGTGTTGCTGGTTTTAAGAGTGTTTTGATTTCATATGAGAACCGGTCCCTTGCAACTGTCAAAAATGGGTTTCTTTTTCTAGAAGTAAAAGCGACAGAAATCAGATGACAGCAAGGTGTTTATAAGCTGTTTGGACTTATTTTAACTGAAGGACAAGAATGAATATTTACAGTTCCCTGGTTTTGTCTTGTCTCCCCATATGGTACTCTAAAGTTGACTGACTAACTTGCCAAATACGCTCCAAATGTCAACTTTGTAAATCATTTGCAAAGGAAGAGGCATCTTAAGATACAGGTCTGCCTTAAACAGCAGTCAGCGTGTTTCTTACCCATCCAGATACTAGAGATGCCAAATATTAAGTGTCACTTCCAAGCAAAATTTCCTTGTCTGACCAAGTGCCAGAACAGAAACTTTGCTGTGAAACAGGCAGCTCTGAAGTGATTACCTTCTCTGGTTGTTTGATTCCTAAGGTAATAGCCTGATCTGGCAGCTGAAAGAAGCTGAGCTCCACCTCAGGACACCTATTTGCCAAGCCATGTCTTGCCACATTATTCTATGATTAAATGCTTTTCATCTATTGGATTTTAAATCTGATTGAGCTGAATAAACTTTCTTAGTCCATTCGGTTCCTGGTTAAATTAACTAAAATGTTTTTAAGCAATTTGGAGATATTTTCTAGAAAGCAATGGAAATATTTGTGTTATTTTGTCTTGTTCTTCTCTTCATGTGCACCAGGAAAGGAAACTGTGTTCAAGAATGGTCTCAACAAAAGGAAATTCATTTTCCAACTAAAAAGTAGCAACTGGTTTCTTGGTAGTCGTGACAAGTTTTCTGGTGTTTTAGGGATTTTTCGGTTTGGTTGGGGGTTTTTTTTGTTGTTTTTTTTAAATTTAACCAAGTTTTGTGGCTGGCTTGACTAAAGTGTTAGGTGAACTTGCTCTCAGATGTATGAGTTCTGTGCGTCTGTCATACCTGCCTCTGGTCTTTGCAGGAATATTAAAATTAAAGGACTTTTCACTGCTGCTGTTTGCTGTGCTCTAGAAGAAAAGGTCAAGACAGAAAACTATGATCAGTGGAGTCAGGCTGCTTACTTGTATTGTCTTGTTTTATAATCAAATATGTGTACTGGTCTTGTCTGTACAGTACTTTTTATTAAACCTCCTATCTTAAGACACCACTTAAAAAACCATTCCTGAGTAAATAACAATAGTGCTTTAGTTCATGTTAGTTTTTAGTTTGACCTTGAGTACACCTTGCAGTGAGCTTCCTCTGCAGTCCTATGTGTTTGATTTCCAGAGTTAACATCCTTACTGATGCCACCCATAGCCCATCCCAGCTTTATGAACAATAATAGACATGCTATTTTAGGGCACGGTATCTTTGTGCATATCAGATCCATAGTAAATATTTGGTTTTCAGCTTGGCTAAAAACGGTAGAAGAAACACAGAACGTTAACTCGGGTGTAGTACAATAGGAGTTGACATTTGAATAACGTTTGTCTCTCTCATTAACATTTCTGTGTACTTTTAATGCAAATTCAATTATTCTATGAGTTATGTTTCCCACTGGCACCACGTAAGATCACATAGAAATCATCTCCTTCCAAAAGGCAAGTAACCATCAGCTCTGTAAGCAAGGCAGGGCGAGTATTCTGCCAGACCATTGATCAGTGGAGAGAAATATAATTACTACAAGACCTTTTAGGACATAAAAAAAATTAAGAGCCATCCTCTTTCTAAATGCTCCAAACATACTTGCAGTTTCTGTATTTGTTTTTATTAAGTTTTCCACAATTTTTCACCCATGAAGTGCTATATACGTGAGTTACCATAGAGCAGTGGGTAAGCATTGTCAGCAACCTCAATGGGATTTGTGATGGTTAACCTGTAGAGAAATTCTGTCTTGGAATATGCACACTGAGTCCTTAACTTTTACAGAATCACAGAATGGTAGGGGTTGGAAGGGACCTCCGAAGATCATCGAGTCCAACCCCCCTGCCAGAGCAGGA
>WTSP01004983.1:114330-126875 GCA_025331215.1 Actenoides lindsayi
CAAAAAGAAAAAAAAAGAATATACCTGTCAGTAAATCTTATTGAGTGTCTTTTGTTTGCAAGGTATTCTATAAGATATAATTAAAAATTAATTATTATTTAGGATTATGTCGTGTTTAGTGTAGTTTTTTTCAACATTACTGTGTGGAAAATGCCCTTGCAAGGTTAGAGAATCACCTGGGGGGTGAGAAGGGAGGAGAACCACGTAGTGTTCTCAGTTACCAGCACAAATACGTTCTGGTTTTCATTTCATAACCTGAAACTAAATTTGCTGTACGTGTTTTCTGGATTCAGGTTTTCAGTATTGCTTTGGTCACCATCTCAGAAATGAAAAGGCGTATAGGAGATGTAATGAACCTGTCCCTTCAAGCATCATTGCCTTAATGAATTCTTTGTGCATGTTGAGCCAGTGGGCCATTTGTTTGGCCATTTATGCATCGGTCAGTGGGTAAATATGTGAAAAAGGTGTTTTGTAAGGGATTTTATTCATGGATCCCTCTGTGGCCGGGAGATGTTTCCCTCATTCCTCTTTCCATCTGCAGACTTGCTCAGTTTACGTTTAATTCTTTGTCAGTGATGCATATTATTCTGACAGGTGCTGTTTGGGACTGAGAACACTGGCGTCACGTGGTAAAGAGGAAAAAGAAGAAACAAGTCTAATCTCTTTTTCCACCTTCCCCAAAGCCTAGGAGTCTTTCAAATGATGCATGTTTTCTATTGCTAAAAACCTACAAAATCCTGTCCCGTAGCAGGGTAACGATATCTGTTTCAATAACTGTATTTTTTTTATTCATCTCTATCTTTTTTTGTTGTTTGTTTGTTTTTCTGAGACAGAGATACCAGCGTATATGGCCTAGCTCCCCTTAGCTTATTTAGCTTAGTTTATCGTGTAAACTAAAACCATGATGAAGAACTGTTTATGTTTATGGAGTCTTAGTTCTGACTTTGTTTTTTTAACACCCTTTTCTTTACTCGCTAGCTTTCCTAATGCCAGAAACCTTAGAGAGAACCTAAAGAGAAGAAGTAGCAGAAACCTCCTCAGCAAAGGGTGATGGTGTGTACTGGTGGCAGGTGACAAAGTGACGCCTGGTAGTGTTGGCTATATATAAAAATAGCAGTATGTGGGAGGGGATAGAGGAATTGAAAGGGCAGAACCAGAAAAAAAAATAAATCCAAAGCCTTAACAGCTGAAGCAACAAATAATTTGCAGTCGTCCTTTGTTGGTCACAAACGTTGCATTTTCCAGGGGCGTGTTGAAGTGAACTGAAGTGCTCCACATCCACTGCAGACTCGTACTGCTTTTTGCTTCTATGTGGGCTTCATAAAGAATCCACTCGACCTAGCTTTTAGCACTTCACTCATTTCTGTTTCGGAGACATTTCTGTAATCATAATTATTTGTTTTTTACTCGAGCTGACACTTGTTGAAATCCTCTGCCTGCCTCTGCAGTGGAGGGCACACTTAGTGTCTCTAACAGGTTCTGAGAAAACAACTACAAAAGAACTAGAGACATACCTGGGTCTGGGTGACCTACATGTACATGGAAATGTTTGTGCCTACGCCTGAAGTGCAGGAAATGTCTTTCTGCTGTTTCTGGTTTGTTTTGGTTTTTTTCCTCTTCAGCTGAACTACATCTTGAAGAAACCACAGAACTGATGGGAGTTGGAGTTGCATAAACTAAAGGTAATGACACAAGATACACAGTGGCCACTGTTAGGAGAAAATGCTTTTAAAAAGGAAGCAAGATTTAAAATAAATACCGCTGATCATAAGGAGACCAAAAGTTTTAGCAGATGTAGATTATGATGCTGAAAGGGATTGTTCGATAGGGCGTAAGAACCTGCTTTTCTGGCTCCTCCTGTGAGAACCCACAAAAAGTGACCAGTGAATCCCAGATCCACAGTTTGGAAATGACTGAAGGCATTAGCCAAGAAGCCAGGCTTGAGTTGACTCCTGTTGCCTGGGCTGGGTCATCGGGCTCTTCCCATTGAACAAAGCAGCAACAGGGTGGCAGACTGAAGAAAGGCAGGTGACAGAGCAGTACAAATACAGTGTATTTCATGTCTGTATGATGTAATTTGGTGTGAAAAAAATGAAAAAAAAAATGTTGTTTCTTCCTAGCCTTTACACTATGTGTAATGTGTTTCAGCATTATTGGCAGAGACACTCAGCTGTTGTACCTGGAGATGCTCTTTGGTCATGATATGCTAAGCAAGCTTGTCTAGGTGGTAGGTGATGGTTATAACTGCATTTCCCACATGAGTTGCCCAGAATCTCTGTAAAGAGTTTGTAAAGTTTACTCAAAGCGCTGGACAGTATCTTTTGTGAAGATGCCAATGGTCTCTGCAGATTGAGAGCAACAAAATGTCCAAAATTGCATTTGTGAACTGCAACTTCACAGCGTACTTAAGCAATTTACTCAGTGTACTTACATAACCTGGTTTCAGACCTTCTTTTTTTTCCTTGCATCTCTGACACTTAGCATGGGGTAACTACTGCAGTAGAACTTCGAAGCTCGAAGATCTTTGGAACTAGCACCGCTTCCCCCTTTGAATTGGCTGGCAATGAAGCCCATCCTCAGAAGGCAGATGAAGACGCATGAACATGACATGAGGGCTTTACTAACAAGGTGTAAGACACCTCCTTCACCTAACTGATTCTGCAGCACACTGAAGTCTAGAGCTAATTCTTCTCTTATCTGTATATTTTCTTGCCTCATTGCCTCTGGGTTTTCATGCCCTTTTATTTTAGACATTGGTAAAAATTATTCTCCATGGAAACAGTATCTTGGGAACTGGCAGCTGTAATACATTTCTGCCTTCTGCTTAAACAATACAGATCAACCCATACCCACATACTTCTCTTTCAGGTATTTCAGGCAAGCTAAGCATTCTTCTTTGGGAAAAAAAGAGGGGCCAAAAAAGATAGGGATTGGTGTGCTAGAAGGGTATGAGGCAGAATTAGATGTGCATAGTTTTAAAATAAGCCAGGAAATAAAGACGGGGAAATTTGTATCTTCTGTGGTGTTAATACCAAAAGGCATTGAAGATACTTTAATTAGTGTGGTGATGTTAAATTGAGGAGTTGGAGGGCTAATTGCCTCCCTTCAACGCAACAGGGTATGCAGGCTGTATGGCCATAAATCCTTGGGGGAGGAAGACCAGGTTGTACTGAGCAAAATGGCACAGAAGCAACATGTAAAATAGAGACGCCAAATATTTGATCTTGAATATCATGCATTAGAATTGCAGGGCTATCTTGGTGTTGATACACAATCTAGCAGTGTTTGGTGGTCAGCCTACTTAGATAATTACATCCTGTTCCTTTTGTAGTCCTAGAGTAACAATGTCATCCTAAAGCTTAGCATACTTTAGCTAATACTGGAATATTATCAATAATATTTGGAGGTAGACTTTACATTTAACCAAAAATGAAAAAAAAAAAATTACAGGTATAAGAGCTCCTGTTAAGAGCAAAAGCTACTGGGGGTAATTTGGCAGTGCCATGGGGCTTCCCCAGTATGAACATGGTGTAAAGAAAGGGCTTAAGAGAGGCTCCTGCTTGTGATACCTCCCGGTAGGTGTTGATGACAATTTTGAAGTCACAGAGTGGGAGAATGAGAAGAACTGAAGACACCTCCCCCCACAAAAAAAAACCAAACCCAACCCCAAACAACCCCAAGTCCATTGATTGTTGTAGTTCCAGTAATTCTGCACTAGCAGAGTTGTGGACAGAGGTGGAAAATTATCTTCCAGTTTCCTTATGTAGTCAATTTGTACAAAAGTGAATGGTTTAAATATCCAAACAGCATTTGTAACGCTCAATATTTAATTTTTTAGTGCCAGGAAGTATGCACCTTACCTTTTACCATAGAAATGAGTCCACAGCTTGTGTACTTTAAGGTTCTCTCTAGGGTACCTGTTCTAAACCTGCCCTGTAAGAAACCAACCGATGAAAATAGTTGGGTATACCTTGATAATTTTGAATACTGTCAGGTTAAGCCATCTTTCATATCCGCTTGGATTTAAGGCTTTGATCAATGGTTTCTTCAGCTGAACAGAAATCAATACTGCAAAGCATAAACCAACAGCATTGACTTTCATCTCCAGAAATTACAGTCGTGTCACCCTGACACCGAGCTTCGGTGAACAAAGGACAGGCCTGATTCTCCCGCTTCCCTCTTTCATAATGAATCTGCTTCTGCATCTCAGTGAAAACATCTTCGGTGTTCCTGACCCGTGAGTAATCTAGATCATGGAATCATTGCTTTTCTGGGAGGGGGGTTGTCACTGCCGCACGTCAGAAAGGCGTTCCTTGTTCTGCTGCCATGTGGCAGAACAAAGCTGATGCGCTCCTCAAGAGGCACAGACGTTGCTAAGCCGTGTATCGGCCAGGTCTGTGTGCTAGGTACCTGCTTCCCAGCTGTGGCATTCTCCCTTTGACTTCTCTAAAAGAGTTTTCTTTTAGAAAAAGAAACCAGGGTAAGAAAACTGGTTGTGAATTGTCTCTGAACTACATCGATTGCAAATCGGGATCTGATTTTCCCATGTCAGATTTTTTGGGGTTTTTTGTTATCATTCCAGACCTCAGCTGAATTTTCCTTGACAATTGCAGTATGCGAGCGTGTGTTTGAATGGGGTTTTTTTATTGTTATTTATTGCACTAGATAAGGCATGCCTCTGCCAGTTGCTAATAGAAAAAGCCATTATTTAAAATGTCATTTGAACCTGTTTGCTCCCCACCACCACCTGAAGAATGCATTTGTCAGGATTCTTCGCCTTACTATGAATAGGTAAAGTTCAGTGATGCAAAATTGCAGGTTTTGGCACTTTCCCCTTCATATCATAATGAGAACAATGAACTTTTTACAAATCAGAGTGAAAACTGAAAGCTTCAGAGGATTGGAGGGGTGAGGAACAGAAGAAAACTGAAGCTTTGGTTTCTTCAGCAGACTCTAATAGCTGTCCCCCTCAGCTTTTCTTCTTCATAAAGTGTCTGTAAAAATGGTTTCAGCATCTGTTGCTGGGTGTGCTGTGTTCTCCTGAATGCAGAAGTGATCAGGATTTGAACTGAAAACCCTAACCCTTTGGAAGAGTTGAGGTGTGCTTCCAGGGCAGTCAGGCTGCAGTGCAGCATAAAATGGAAATAGAGGGATCTGTAAGATCTTTAAGATCATCTAGTACAGTCATTAACCCAACACTGAGAAGACCTTGACTAAACCATCTCCCTCAGCACTGTGTGTGCACGACTCTTAAGTACCTCCAGGGCTGGGACTCAGCCGCTGCCCTGGGCAAGCTGGTGCAGTGCCTGAGAACCAGTTCAGTAAAGAAGTTTTTCCTCCTATCCAAACTAAACTCCCCTTGGTGCAACTTAAGGCCATTCCCTCTTGTTCTATCACTTGTTACTTGGTAGAACACACCAACCCCCAGCTCTCTAGAATCACCTTTCAGGGAGTTGTAGAAAGCGCTGTCTCCCCTGAGCCTCCTTTTCTCCAGGTTAAACAACCCCAACTCTCTCAGCTGCTCCTCAGAAGACCTGTGCTCCAGGCCCTTCACCAGCTTGGTTGCCATTCTCGGGACACGCTCTAGTGCCTCAATGTCCTCCTGGGAGTGAAGGGCCCACAACTGAACCCAGTACATGAGACGTGGCCTCACTTGTGTTGAGTACAGGGGCAGAATCGCTTCCCCGCTCCTGCTAGCCACACCATTCCTGATCCAGGCCGGGATGCCCTTGGCCTTCTTGGCCACCTGGGCACACTGCTGCCTCATGTTCAGCTGGGTGTCCACCAGCACCTCCAGGTCCCTCTCTGCTGAGCAGCTTCCAGCCACCCCTCCCCAAACCTGTAGCACTGCCAGGGGTTGTTGTGGCCAAAGAGCAGGACCTGGAACTGGGCCTTGTTGAACCTCATCCCACTGGGCCTTGGCCCATCGATCCAGCCTGGCCAGATCCTGCTGCAGAGCCTCCCTACCCTCGAGCAGATCGACACTTCCACCCAGCTTGGCATCGTCTGCAAACTTAGTGAGGGTGCCTCGGTCCCCTCAGCCAGATCATTGATAAAGATATAAAAGAGAAGAGGCCCCAGTGCTGAGCCCTGGGGAACACCAATTGTCCTGGCAGCTGAACTCTTGAGCTGCCACCCAGCTCCCTGTCCCTGCAACAGTCGGGCTGGGCTGTGTTCCCAGCTCATGCATAGGGTGCATATACGTGAAATCGGGTCTTTATAATTCGGCAGCCCCAGTGCATCTCAAAGCTAACACATAACTTGCAGCTGTTTCTCTCCACCTTGGGCTGCAGAGCTCCTCTTGCAGATGCCGGGGCCATACCTGTCCCTGCAGGGTGTGCTGGGGGCTTGGGACCTTGCCTGCTGGATGGAGCTCCTGGGATTCTTAAGGAGACCTTATCTGGTCTTCCTGCTGGCTCCAGCAGCTGCTGTTCTCATTAGCAGCAGTGCTGCTCTTGGTGTTAGATGACATAGATCATTGGTCACGTCAAATTTGGAGGTTACATCATAGGAATGAGGAGATCTTTCGCATTTCAGGGCAGAGCAAGATTGTTATCCAGTGGGTTTCCTTTGGTTTATTCATCTGCACGTACTTAACAGTGTATATAGCATAGTACTAGTGTAGTGTATACATTGTGGGGTTTGTGCATTAAAACAGTGAAAGTTCAAGGAAGATGGAAGTCCCATCAAGCACTTGCTCCAGGAACAGGAGAGCTGAGCTGAAACACTGAGCTCACGTCAGGCACCGTTAGATGCTTCCTGTTACTTTATCAACATTAGAGGTGTTGAAGCATCTAAGCCTGGGGGATGAGTCACAGAATTGCTGAAGGTAGGAAGAGCAAGAGGGGCATGTGACTTGAAGTGAGAATTATCACTGCCTACTTCTGAGCACCACAATCTGGGACAGGAATTCCTGCAGATCAGAAATAGGTGTCTAGGGGATTCTGCCACAAACCACTAAATGGAGCATTGGTCAATACATAAATAACCATAACATTAAACAGGACGTGGAGAACTTTTAAGTTCTCCTGACTGTCTTGGGCGTGGAGAAACAACAGTGTTACTGGGGGAGGATACAGTTTAAACACGTCCTGAAGGACTCGCACTGATTTTCGAATGCATGTTATAATCCTCCAAAGCTGTATGTTAACTGACTTTGATCATTGGAGGAAAGATTAATTGTCCAGATATACAAAAACATGACATAACTTCATTTGTCATGTATATAACATAATACAGTTATATTCAGGAAGGCATGGTAATTTATGCAGTTGGTTTCCAATGGTATACAATTGGTTTCCAGAATTGAAAACATCATGGGCAAATTGAGTGGGTTAAAATACTTAAGCAGCTGTTCTTTGAGATGTTTCCTACGACTTTTTGGATGTCCTAAAGATTTTTTTTTCCCCATGAAGGGAAATGAAGGCAGCAAAAAGAGAAGGCAGCAAAAAAGAAGACGGCAAAAGGTATGAAATTGGAGGAGGGGAGAACAGAGAAACTGAAACAGGACCAGCAGTTAGGAGGCACAATGCAGTTCACAAGCGAATATGCCCACAAATATCTGTGGCCAGCTACAAGAACTGAGACAATCTTTACGTGTGTCAGGAACGCAGGAATTCATAGCTGCTTTGTAAATGAGATTGAACTGGCAAAGTGTCCATTGTAACGCAGAAGAGGCAAAAAGATTGAGCTAATAGTCCTGCTGTGTCTTTGCACGCTGTGTTCTTGCCTTGTTCTACTAATGACATTTCATTTCTATTATCAGTAATAAAAAAATTTTCAGTAGAAGGTACTTGAGTGGGCAAAATCACTTTCCCCAGGCGAAGGGAAAGGTTTGCTCTGGCAAAACTCAGTTGGTTGAAGACGTTTCTCAGGTCTGGGGGGAAGCTACCTTTGGAAGAAAGCTTAAGTAGAGTAAGTATAGAAACACCAAGTAGTTTAGTCTGCACTCCTCTCGGACGCAGCTAACGGAAAGGATGAAGTGCCCTGCAAGTGGTGGGTCAGGAAATGGCACATGATCAGTGATTCCTGCTCTTTCATGGAAAACAGACTGTCAAACTATCATTTAAAAACAAACCAAAACATACTAATAAAAGGGATGGCAGAGAAAGACTTCTGATATACTTCTATGGGTAAGGCTACCAATATATTCTGTTACATCATATTGAAAGTATCTGGAGAAAATGTCTTGTGAGAAACAGCTGAGGGAGCTGGGCTGGTTTAGTCTGGAGAAGAGGAGGCTGAGAGGAAACCTTACTGCTCTCTACAGCTACCTGAAGGGAGGCTGTAGTGAGGTGGGGGTTGGTCTCTTCTCCCAGGTAACTAGTGAAAGGATGAGAGGAAATGGACTGAAGTTGGCACAGGGGAGGTTTAGGTTGGATATTAAGTAAAAAATTTTACTGAGAGTGATGAGGCCTTGGAAGAGGCTGCCCAGGGAGGGGGTGGAATCACCATCCCTGGACGGGTTCCAAAAACATCTAGATGTGGCTCTTCAGGACACGGTTTAGTGGACATGAT
Source organism: Actenoides lindsayi (assembly GCA_025331215.1). Taxonomy (NCBI): domain Eukaryota; kingdom Metazoa; phylum Chordata; class Aves; order Coraciiformes; family Alcedinidae; genus Actenoides; species Actenoides lindsayi. The sequence continues at coordinate 122,848 of WTSP01004983.1, forward strand.
AATGTTTAGTAGGTGGTTGAACTTGATGATCTTGAAGGTCATTTCCAACCTTAATAATTCTATGATTCTATAATTTTTAGCATGTTATAGCCTAGACTGTGTCTGCAGAAGCTGTAATGCTTCTTGGCCTCCTCCAGTAGCATGAACCGTGTAGGAGTTGAGGAATCCCTCGCTTTTGCACTCAGATCTCCAATAGTCTGCTAGTGGGAGATGGCTACAGTAGTGCATTCCCAAAAGCTTTGTTTGTGGAAGCTTTAATAGCTAAAAAAGAATTTCTCCTACTAACACAAATAGCTGCCACCGGCCCGAAGCCAACAATCGCGTGTCAGCACTATCAGTCGGTGGCTCTGTGGCAGGCTGAACACAAGGATGGGGTGAGACGTATTTCATCTCCCCTTGCCTAAACAGGGCGTGAAGCGTGGCCTAAATTGGACTCATTATCCATTTATGTCTGATTATTGCTCCCTGCTTTGGCCCAAATACAACGTGCAATGAGGTACCTGCCGTGTGAGATTTCCTCGTCCCTGGACCACACTTGGAGGAGGTGAGTGATGCCCATGGGCTCCCATCTGCAGCCTGTCTTGGGGATGGGGGGGGGTCCTGTGGGGAAATCCACTCTTGGTGATTCTTGTGGGGTTTCTTTCGCTCTCTAAAAAGTCAGAATAAATCCTTCAGGATCCACGTTCCCCTTTTTGGGGTTATGGTAAAAATGTTCAAGGGCATAAATGAGATTCGGGTGTTGAACTTCTGTTAATCTTATTAAGGACTGAGCCATCAAACTGGAGTTTATCACGCTTGTCTCTTTCAAACAAAAAGATCCTGCTTGATACAATACATTAAGTAAGAATATAAGAATACTACTGCAGTTTAACAAGGGAATTCCTTGCATACTGCCCAGCGTGTATCGAGTTCATTAATGATGATTATTAAAAATGCTCTTTGGGAGATAAGAAACAGAAACCATAGAAATGGTAGGCAACCAGCAAGGTAGGTCTGTATTGTAAAGTAAAATGAATTTGGGTTTTTGTCTTTTCGGTTTTTTTGGGTTTTTTTTGGGTGGGGAATTCAAATCCTGAAATTAGAATTTTTTTTTTTTTTTCTTTCCCAGTGTTGTGTAGATTGGCCAAGCTACAGGTTTTTTTGAAGTACTTTTAATGACACCACATTAAGCTTTAATAAAGAGACTCTTAGCAGGTCACAGCTTAAGGTCAAAACAAATCTCATAAAATCAAGATGGCATTCAAAACCTCATTTACGTATTGCTCTATAAATGATATCCTATGTTTAGACGTACATACACAAGTTCTAAATCCTGATATTGATGCAAGACATCTACTACTTTTTTTTTTTCCCTTGTAAGCTGTGAGCAGCGACTATGAGGAATATTTGATTTTCCCTTCATTGTTCTTTAAACACAGTTAAGATCAAAATCTCTCATTGTGAAACAGTATGCTAAAAGTACACATTGTTTTAGACAGAAATACTCCTCTGGATAAGAATTTTATTATGAACAGGATCAGTTTTTTGGGGGCATTTAGAGTCATATTTTTAAGATGTAGATGAGATTTAAAAGAATGTACCTTTTGACTCCTGCATAGGAATGAATTTAACTTGAAAACAACATTTCTTCCCGTGCAAGAAGAAATCCCCAGTCCATACTGGCTGCAGTGATTCCTGAGGTTTAAACTCCATGTCAAACAGAAGGGAAAGAAATTTCTCTTTTCAGCTCTCCTCTTTCATTTCTATGTTAGTTTAGCCTTTTCCCCATGGTGCCCACTGCTTGGTTTGCATGACCGTGTAGTAACAATTTCTCTGTCCATAGTGAAAGAAAAAGCAGTGGAGTGTTCAGTAACAGAGACAACAGTATAGGTTTTGTTTCTCAAAACGACCAGCCACGAAATACAAGAAGGTGTAAAAAACTCTTATTTTAATTCCACAGCAGCTGCCTGTATGTTAAATCTCAGATGACAGATTTATTTACTGGTATCCAGAATGGACACAATAACCCCTTTTGTTGTGCGTGCTGAACACGGGGATCTATTTGCTTTCTCAGACCTAGAAATGTTCGTACCGAGAAGCGACAGCATGTGAGCACTAAATTTAAAGCATAGTTAAAGATATTCTTGCCATCCTCCGTTTATTATGAAATGTGTTTCCCAATTCACAGAATCACAGAACGTTCGGGGTTGGAAGGGACCTCGAAAGATCATCGAGTCCAACCCCCCTGCCAGAGCAGGGTCACCTAGAGCAGGTCACACAGGAACGTGTCCAGGTGGGTTTTGAATGTCTCCAGAGCAGGAGACTCCACAGATTCCCTGGGCAGCCTGGGCCAGGCTCTGGCACCCTCACTGGGAAAAGTTTCTCCTTACGTTTCCATGGAACCTCCTGTGTCCCAGCTTGCACCCGTTGCCCCTTGTCCTATCATTGGATGTCACTGAGCAGAGCCTGGCTCCATCCTCCTGACACTTTCCATTTTTATAAACCTTAATGAGGTCACCCCCCAGTCACCTCTTCTCCATGCTGAAGAGACCCAGGTTCCTCAGCCTTTCCTCATCAGGGAGATGTTCCACACCCTTCACCACCTTTGTGGCTCTGCACTGGACTCTGGAATTACTGAAGGCATTTTTTTTTTCTATTTAAGCAATTTCCTCAGTATCAGCACATCACTCTCTTATCCTGCCTGACCATTGCTAGGCTTGGACCTGCTTCAGCCAAGAACTCAGCCTCTCATGAGCATCAGGCGTTGGGCACTAGGGCAACACACAAACACCAGCTTCAGCAGAGAGTAGGAGATCCCCAAACCTTCCAAACCTTCACATTTACATTTGTGCTGTGCAAAAAATTAAGTGTCAAACTGAGTGTCAAATGTTAAGTGCAGAATTTAAACAATATCTGGAACGTCTCTCATACTAGATTTTTATTTTTTTTTGAGTAACAGCAGAGCAAATGTCAGTAAATAAAGTCGTGTGCTCACATAGCTCCCTATTGCAGTGGGAGTTAAGCAGATACTAATAATGTTCTTTTGAAAATACTTTTACTACTTAGTAAAAATTAAATACTTTTGAAGAAATTGTCCCTGAGCTTCTGAATGAGAGATAATTCATATATATACATATACATTTCCCTTCATATTTCCTCTTACATTTCCTTTCAGATCAGCCTTGAAATATTTGAAGTTCTCAGTTGAATAGCTTTGGGCTTGCTGAACCAATGTCTGAAGGAGAACTGCTTTTTCCATTTATTGGCCTCCTAGATGTAGGTTCCCTTTAGAAAGGCAACCTTTCTGAACTTTCAAATATTTATAGTAAGGGGATCTGTTTGAGGTCAACTAAGACAATAGTCTAAATCCTTAACAGCATACAATAAAACACAAGTCTTTTTTTCAGATTTACCAAAATAGCAAAGGAAGAGGGAGACAGGACATATGTGAAGAACTATAGACACCAGGCTTAAGTATCTGAGATGACCAAGCTGGTGTGGAAGTTACCAAGTTCAAGCTCAATCTGCATGAGCAGTTAAAATGAGCAGAACTCCACTGTTTCTAATGTCCTTCTGGACTGGTTGACACAGACATGCGTAGGCATTTATATATATTTAACCCTATGTCTATGTATCTCCTTCCTGGGAATGGAAGGATGGCAGAAAAGGAAGGGGAAGAGGGACACATTCTTTGGAAGTTTCCTAACAGACTTTCCACATAATGCCACTTCTGGGGACGGATGGGTTTGAGGCTGAGCAATGGGGAGTAGGAGCACGTTGTTTAAGCTCCCCATTGGACAGTTCATGATGGAAAACATTCCCCACTCCCCTGCCTCAATGTGTGTAGACTCTGTAGGCTAATTCTGGAGTTAGGATTTTCTTGCTTTCTCCATGTCTGTGTAGCTACAATAGCTGCTCTGGGGAAATGCTACATCCTACCTGCAGTGACATCCCATAGAATCATAGAATCATCAAGTCCAACCTTACTCCCAGCCCTATCAAAAACCACTAAACCATGTCCCTAAGCACAACATCTACCCAGCTCTTAA
>WTSP01004987.1:0-112435 GCA_025331215.1 Actenoides lindsayi
AGATGAGATGAGATGAGATGAGATGAGATGAGATGAGATGAGATGAGATGAGATGAGATGAGATGAGATGAGATGGCCCCCGCGGCAGGAAGGTCCTGCTTTATGTGGGGTTTAGGCATTCACACAGAGAGATGGCTCATGTGGGGCTGGGGAGTTACAGTCGCTTGTACTGCTGCTCTGGGCACACTGTTGGGCTTGATGCATAGAGCAACACAGCGGGACCAGGAAAGTGCATGTGAGAAGGGTTCATGAACCTTGTGAAATACTGGAGAGGTGCCTTTGTGGGATGGCATGGGACCAGGGTGCTCAGCTGTGTTACCTCAGCATGAACAAGTCAGGAAGAATATGACCTGTTTCAGAGAAAATAGATGGTATTGAGGCACCTTCATCACTTAAGCCAGATTCAGAAATATTTACGTATCCCTAGATAGAGATATGAAACCTGACTACAGGGGAAGATTGGAAGACATTCAATGTAGTACAGCTGTGGTAGGCTGTATTGTACACTCCCCCAGATGAAAACTAATGTTCAAACTTTGCTCTTATCCACACCAGTTAACTCTGTTTGAGCCCAAAGCTGCCATATGGGCATGCTTGTCACCATAGTTGAGGGTACGAACTGTATAAAGTGGGGAGATGAATAGGAGCGCAGAAAAGGTGGTGAAAACACTTGCTAGGCTGAACTTCAGCAGTACAGTCTGCCATTTACTGCAACATTACTGCATACACTTACAGGTAGTGTTTCTCCAGCAGTGGAAGCAGCAACCTTGGTTGTAGTTGATCACTGACTGCTTTGATGGAAAACAGTTCTTAATGTAGTGAATTGGATAACTGCAATTTTCCTGAAAACTGCCAGTATGAGACTTGCTCAGCAGGGAAATGGCTCTCAAGAAAAGTGGTAAAGTTTTTTCTCACAGAGGATGTTTAACACCACAGGATGCTGCATGTGATGTTACTAAAGCATCTGTAGGTGAGAAGCCAAACAGACTGTATAGCACTGGCCATTGTCAACCTAGTGGGCAGCTGCTGGCTGCTGACACAGTCTCTCTTACTCCCTTATTCCCAGATGATATGTTGCATTAAAAGAGACAAAATGTGAAACTGTGTGCATCATGACTTTTCCCATGTCTATGTCTTTGCTGGAAATCCACAGAGAGGCAAGGTGATTCCAGAGAGGGGGCAACAGGCAGTGAGATGCATCCTCCCTGTGCAAGAACAGCAGTGCAACCCTGCAAAATCAGGGCAATGACTTAAAAATAATCCATGTGATTGATCCATTTACAAATGCAGGACAACTGCTGCTTGCTCTCTTGCTCTTCAGTCTTGAATAGTGAGCAAGATTCCAGTTTTACCAAGCTTTCTGTGTCACCATGACATCTAAAAATTTACATCTCTTCATCCAGAAGGGAAACTTTTTGTTTGTATTTCCTCTTTTTTTATTTAATTTTTTTTTCACTGCCAGCAAAGTGGGGCATTATGCAATAAAATGGATATCATGATACTGGGTAGTTTTTGGCATAGTGTCTCCATTAATGTACAGTGACAGTTTGAAAAAAATTGAGAAATCTTACGCACACCTCATAATCTGACAGACCTATCCCATTTATCCTTTCTATGGGTCAAATCCTGAACATTTTTATTAGCTATGGAGAAGATATTTGTTTATATTTCAGTGCAGGTAAAAGACCTTGTCACAGAGCAGGACCTTCTGCTGGATGTTGTACAAGCCTTCCTTTTAACTTAGGGGAAATAACATTTACACAGTGTTCTCCAAGCAAACATCAGCTCACTCTGCACATGTTCAGAACTGGCTAAAAGCAGTGAGGTTGTGTTAACACAGTGTTGTATCTATGTTAATCTACTTTTCTACTAATTAATGGAGCTGCACTAACCATAACTTCTGGTCAAGACAGGCCATAGCAAAGAAAGGTGGCATTTGGTCAGAGCAAGGTTAAACTACTTCAGAAAACAGGCAGACCAGGATCACATGTAGACAAGCTCTACAAGTGGCTTGCAGAAGCTGTTAGTTTAAGCAGGCAAAGGATGCAGGATTTTGGTCTGCAATTTAATATTCTTTACAAATGAAAGAGGCTGACAGCCTTCTGAAGCCATTTCTCTAGTGAAATTCACAGAAATGAATAGAAGTTTTGTCTAATCTTTCCGTAAGCACTATTTGATGATGAAGGGAAGTAGTAATTAGTGTTGATAGTATCAGAGTAATATCTAGTGTTGCTAACTCTTGTGTTTTTTACCATGAGGCCTTACAGTTCTTTGGAGTTTCCCCACCACTCAAAACCCATGGTTTTTAAAAAGAAAAACAAAACACTTCCTCACGCCCCATATTACTCTTCTGACTTTTCTCTGGATATGATTGACCTCTGAGGAAGAAGTTGCCTGGAGAGCTGGTAGGTGAAGGCAGACACTGTGACCATGTTTTAGGCCTAGTCAGAAGACAGTTTTCAATTTTCTCCTCGTGCAACTCAGAAAGCAATGTTTTTGTTCATGTTTTTGAGGCAAAGAGGTTCCACGGCAAGAATGGCATGCAAGGGCAGAGGCTTTCCTCTAATTCTCATTACTTGTGACAAGCTCTGGTTGCATGTAAATAACTCTTCACACCATAACACTATTATCCAGTAGTGTCTTTTTCTTGCCTTTCTGTATCATTGTCAAGTTTATTTACATGCCCCCTTGCTCTTCAGTTAACACCCTTCCAGGCATACTATTTTCTTGCTCTATAATTATCAAGCCATTGTAAAGCTAAATTGGCAGATACTGTATTTTAATTCTGGCACTTTTAGCCTAATTGGGGATAACCACATCAAGAGAAGATGGACAGTGACAAATGAGCATTTTTTCCCTCAAAGATAATAGGTAGCTGCTTCAATCACTTTTTTGACAGCTCGACATTTCTGTATCTTTTCAAATATAAATTTTTAGAAGGAGAAAGCTATTACCAATAAACCACACAAGCTTCTCCTGTCCATAAATCTATTTTTTTTTATTATGGGAGAGCTTTATAACTCAAGACAATGTGGGCAGGTTTATGTATTAATTTTAGTAAGCACTTCCAGCAGGACCTGCAGCCTCTCCACCCGGTGAAGCAGGACCAAGCACAGCCTGGGGGCTGCTGAAGGGGTCACAAAAGAGCTTACTGGACAAACCAGAGAAATCACAGACTTGTTCTGGGGTTGGGAGAAATGTATGATAGAAGCAATGTCAACATCCAGGGCTACCATCCCTGGGATCAAAGGGTTTTTTTACACTTTGAAAAATATTTCACCTCATTCATGAGATATGGGCTTTGGAAATCATACAAGTGTAGTGAGATATTAAATATGTAACACCTTGTGGTAACAAAGGTACAGTGCCAGGCTGTGTCCCCTGCTCGATCTGCTCAGGCACACATGTGACATCCCAGGGAAGAGGCTGTCACCACACAGCCTGCCCACACCATGCTGTCCCACCAGACATTTGGTCTTCCTTCTCTGTGTTTTCGTATTAGTTACCTTAGCCAAAGACAAAAGCTTTGGTGAGAAGCAGACTTTTTGTACACTTTGTGGGGTTTGAGGTGAGTACAGCACTCAGTGCTGAGACGTGCTGATACAAACATTCCCATGGAGCTGTCAGAAGTGACTTCAGATCCTCCAGAAACTGTCCATGACACCACAAGGGCCACTAGCATGCAAGGGACCACCTGCGCCTCATAAGTCTCCCTTCTTGTCTCAGGCCAGCTTCACAACCTCTTTGGTCTTTGAGAAGGTAAACTTTGATGAGCCGCTCTTTCATCTCAGTCTTGCCTTGGTATCTAGGGCAGCAAAAGAATAAAAGGACTCAAAACTTTTATAGGCTTTTAATCTAAGTATTTCAATCTACACACTTGTACATTTCTTAAATATGTTGCTTACTCTGTGTTCAAATTTCTGCATAATCCATCCATCCACTACACTCTATACCAAATGTTTTTCCTTGTCATCTCCTTGTAAATACAGGGTGTCAAATACATGGCCAGCTCATTGGACACAGCTAGGGAAATAGTTTAATCTTCCCAGTGGAGTAATTAAAGAAATCATCCCAACTAGCTGGTCAACTCTAGCCACACACCTAATCAGCCCAGCTGGAAGCAGGAGGCTTGTGATATACATGTGCTGGAAGGGGAAGGACATGTATGACACATGGTCATACATGGAGAATTCATGGTCTTTGCAGCTGTGCTCCCAGTGATCCTGTTGTGAAGATCAGTCTGAGAAAAGTGGTCCTAAATACTGGAAAGACAATAAAAAGCCTGTGATGGGCTCTGCTGGTAGCTGCTTCAGGGAAGTCAAATACTTGAGTTCAGCTGAGATTGTATACTTTTTGTCCCCAGATGATAAAACTGCTACTGTGTTTTGGGCAGTAATCCTCCAGCTGAAATCATGAGCAAGGACCCTTGCCCACCCAAATGAGAAGAAATTTATCCACGAAAGCAAGAACTACTTTTCTGCAAGTATTTGCAAAAAAATACTGTACTGCATTGTATCCCATCACGTGCCTGTTACAAACTCCGAGCAAAAAGGATGTGAAAGCACAGAGACTGGAGATTCCTCTTTTCCTCATTTTCTTGAAGAAGTTTCTTTTTTCCCTATTTTGTTTTGTGCACTGCATGTAAAATCAAATCTCCAAACCAAATCAGTCTGCTGTGACAATACTCTAACTCCATAACAAGTCTGGAATTTCATTAAAATCTCTCATTTCGGTCCTTCTGTGTACAAGTTAGCAATCCTTGAACTTTTCATGAACTAAAAGGCTTTTTTTTGAGAAGCCTGGCAGTTCGGTAGAGGAGAGAAAGGAGATCAGTAAACCAGAGAAGTGCAATGGCAATGTGGTTCTTGCTGCTGTTTTCAATTCTTTAAGGGGAAACAAGAAAAGAAACCAGACCAACAGAGAAAGACAACAATTATTTTTGCTGCGTCCCTTGGTGACAACACAGGAATTGTTTCTTCTCTTTTTGTTTTAATTCTAGGATTTTGATGGACTTCCCTATTTTTCTTCTTCATCTCTATGGGGAAGAGCATTTATTTTTCATTCTATTTCCATTTGCCTTGCAAAAGGAACTCTTCTTAGAAGAAACAGGAAACTACAATAGAACTGTTCATCCTAATGTGCTTCAAGCATGGTTCCACATTTATAGATGAGTCCTAGCTGTGCTTCTGTTACGTGTTTTAATTAAGACAAAGTGAAAAGTCCCATCATACTCAATAGAAACCTTTGTCTTGGAAGCATGACTGGAGCCATCAAGGGAAAGAAGGAATTCAGTGATAGTCAGTGCACTAATTAGTGTCCAACAGCTGCATTAGAAGCTTGAAAAAGGTAATACTGAGTGTGCCCCTGAAAGAACATGAGATGTTCTTTCCTTTGCACTCAAACTCATGTACCTGTCCCTCGCTGTGTTCACAGCAGGACTCGAGGGCGTGAGGTCAATTGTTTGAGGGAGTTGATCTGGCTGACAACCAACCCTAAGGGAAAGGATAGGAAAATGCAATACAAGCAGTATGTCTCTGGGACCGGGGTGGGGGGGAGCTGGTTGTAAAACTACACCCAGGTATATGGAAAATAATATTTAAAACATCTGATCTACAGTTATTTAATGCTGCACATCAGCAGAATATCCTGTTAGTAGAGAATAAATTCACTGCAGAGCTCTCCTGCCTCAGTTCACCAGAAAATTTGTATTTTTAAGTTCCCAAACTCAAACACAAACATGTTTCTTTGAAGAGTGAAGTCTGCTTGGAATTCATAATACATGTTCTTGTATTCTGGGTTCTGATATTTATTTTAACTTTCTGGAGCACCAGAAGAAAAAGGTTCATTTATCAAATGATTTTGTGCATTTCAGCAGGAGAAAGCTGCTTCCATAGGGGTGTCTGTCTGCTGCTGTTAGGAGAAGGGCAGCAGATCTCAAAGCCCAGCAAATTTTGACTGTTTATATTAGAGATTTAAATTAGGTCAGTGTACCTCATTTGCTGAAACAGGCTGCAGTGAGTTTTCCAAGATGACATTAGTAAAATGCTGTAACAGAAAGAAAAATTATCTGCCTTGTGAACTGAAATGAGGCTTTTGATAACTGCAGAACTAGAATACATCCTATTCATAAGCAACATTCAGATGGGGCACTGCGTAAAACACATCACCATCACTGGTTACACATCTGTCAGAGAAAGGCAAGCAAGCCTCATAGGAGAAGACATTCCTCAATCAGCAGGGCTTGCAATGCTCCCCATGGAAGCTGCTCCATTACAAACAGTTCTGTTTCCTCTGCTGAAGGTGTGGTGGAAACATCTCATTTCTATTTAGCTGATCAGACAACCATTTCTTTGCAAACTGGAGCATGGTATAAAACATTCAGAATGAGGTCTTTAAGATGTTATATGTTTTCTTGGACGTTTATAATTTTAGACCTCTGAGCCTTGTTACTGTCCAGCCAGATCTTGCGAGCACTTTGGGAGTGCCACTCTCCTTGCCAGTGTTTGAAGTGACAGCTACATGAACTGTGACATTTTAAAAGCATGATGTCTGCTAGGCATGTCTCAAAAGTTACATGTGTTTGTTGAGACCATAAATCTGTATGTTCACTGTTGCATTACAGTTTTAAATTCAGATTCAAACTTTTGCTTCTTTTTGCCAAAAAAACTGTATATGCCAGTGTTTAATATTTCACCATGTATTTATTGTAACTGGAAGAACTCATGTAGTGTAACACTCTGAGACAGAGGGGGTGTCTATATGGCAACCAGGAGGTGTGACTGCAACTTGAGCAGACAGCAGAGCTGGCTTTCTTCTGGCTTGCTGGGTACTGATAACAGTGCTGTCATGGCAGCAGGAGGCTGAATAACCCATTGAGAACCATGTGCCTCACTGTGGTCTCCAAGCACTTTGAGGCTGCTCATTCCAAGCTAGGTTGAAGGGCTTTCATGAGCTGCAGTCCCCTTGGGTTTCTCACATGGATAGACAAATGAACAAGGAGACTATAACTGAAAAAGTTACTTTTCAAAGAAATTATGCCCGTGGCTAATATGGCTCTCAGATGAATGAGTCTGAAGTTTCAAAAAAAACCGTCAGAAACCCAGAGTTCTTACCTGCCTTTCCTTAGACTTAAGCTCTTCAAGGATAAGAGCAAGTTCCTCTTGCAGGTTACTAAGTGGCTGAAATAAAAGGTATTCAAAAATCCATGTGAAAGTGAACAGAGGAATGGTTGCCTAAGGACTGTGAGAACCAAAACAGATGTAACTGCTTGGCCAAGAAGTTTCCAAGCCACAGACTGGCATAATATGGAAAACATATACAGAAAATATCACAATATAACACCTGGTTCTTTCCTTAAGTAGCCACAAGCCACTATCAGAGAGACATGGCAAGATGCACTTCTGGTCTGATCCAATATGGCCATAGTTCTATTCCTGTCAAAAAGCTAGAAGAACCATATTCCATTTCCCTGGTGGAGAGAAAATACTCAAAAGGAGTTTTCTCAAGGGATTTCTCCTGAAGCTATGCTCCTTAAGCAGACTGAAAAACTATTTTGGAAATAGAACTGGGTCTCATTATGGTTTGTCCTTGGAAAGCAGAGGCTCTGGGATTCACAGTGGTGTAAAGAGCAAACATAATCTTAGAATTAGGAGAACACAACCACAGTGCTCACTGCACCACTGTGTAAGCACATGATGCCCCCATGTCATGAATCCCTGATGCTGATTCAGGTGCCCAGTACCTAGGAACATGCAGGAGAACTGCAAAACGGAAAGGCAACAAACATACTGGAGAAAAGTCCATCAAGGGCAGTAAAAGACAAGGAACTTTCATAAGTGGAAGCAGTCAGTAGAAAAGGTATTTTGACTGAAAAGAAATGACTGAGAGGGTTGGAGAGGATAAGGGGAATGTGTAAAAGTGCGTAAGGTCACAAATGCTATGGAGGAAGTAGATAGTAAAAGCTTAGATCTGTTGTAGGGACAAAGAGAAAAGGAAGTCAAATCGACTGCTTTGAGGACAGGGTGTAAAACAGAGATAAGTATTTTCAAGGCCCAGTGTCTCTTGCTGAGCCCGTCTGAGAAGAGATGTTTCAGTTCTTCTGTGGGGGAGTAAGGGAGCAATCAGAGGCTCTGAGATGTCTCAGGATCTGCTAGATGATAAACTGAGTGAAGGCAAGAGGAATAAAGTAACAGATATGCACCTATAGCCATAACAAGTTGTGGGAATGACTATTCACTCATGTCCACCCCATGGAGTAGGCCTAGAAAGCTCAGAACAAGCAAGAGGAGGCACCTTCTCACTCAGGGGGTAATTACAACATTGGATGTCACTGCTACAGCATATAGTGGAGGACAAAATATAAAAAGCATTCAAAAAGGAATAAAAAACTTAAGTGGTTATTAAGCCCTGTGGTGAGGACGCAGCCTCAAGCTCCAAGAGTCCACAAGACATGAAATGCCACAATCTACCAGGAAGGATAACTCTATGTATATTCCATTCATTATATTCTTTCTTTAGACCTATATAGACCACTGCAAGGGTACATCCTGGGCAGGGTGACCTTTCGGTCTGACCTGTTCTGACAGTTTGATGTCACACCCTTACGTAGTTCACTCCTTAAACAGACTGGCTTCCTCCACAAGTATTTTTTAATTTCTAACAAACACCTTGCCAGTGCAATGAGGTGACAATGAATCATTCAGATGGCAGTCTACAAGAGTGACAGATCTGGGATTGAATAAGACATATTTCCTAAATCAGTTGAACAAGCAATTACTTCCTGGAGCACAGTAAGAACCAAGATGAGTCCTGCTCAATTAACTCAAGAGCACAACATTTGCAATATTGAATATTTAATAGAAAACATGCTTGCCAGAGTGGATCAGACCAGTGTTCTATTGTTTTCATCAGTAGCTATTCCCAGAGGCTTTACATCCCATAATAGACAGCTAGGAAACAATTTATCCATAAGAAAAACGTCTTCTTAACTCATTTTTATTAATAATGTCCTCCATACTTTGAAGGCTGATACCTTTTCCACTTTGGACCTCTTTTTATTCATATAAATTCCTAACCCTGCAGAGCAGTTGGCCTCAGTAATACTTCCTGGCAGAAAGTTCCACAGGTTAATTATGTGTTAATTATTTCCCAAGTTCCCTTTAAAAAACCTCCATTCAAGTCAAAGCAAATCCTCACCTCCCTTTGGTTTCAGCAGACTCAGGGGCTCTCAGACCTTGGCAGTTGGGGGTGGCATTGACAAGGTGGTAAGGAATCCAGCTATGCACATAGTTTGCATTAAATGGAGCATACTCCAGCTCTCCCCATCTTTGATAGAGATCTGAGAACTGTGAAGATTTAAGGTTCCCCACAGTGATCCATCATGATTCTAGATGCAAACAGAGCTGTGTTCTGGATGTGCAGCTCCCCTTGGCGCATTTTTCCATACCAACAAAGAAGCCATTGTGTGTGTGTACATACATATGTGTGTGTAAGCACAGTGGATGGGGAAGGAGGTGAGTGGGTGTGAGCCACAGCACACAGACTGGTACCTTCCAGAAGTACTAAGTAAACTTCTTCTATCTCACCACTGAAAGTAAATTGCTAAATGCTTGCTGTGTCTGACATGAACACACTGACACGATGCTTTGATCCATGCCTCCACACGGCTCAGTTTCACACCACACCTAGCCTGACCCAGCTGCCAACTGCTCCCAAGAGCAGTGGCCCAGCTCTCCCCCTTTCGCCCATCATCATCCATTTCCGATGCTTGCTTTGTGTTGGGACTGAGCAGCCACACACAGACACATTGGCTCATTGAGTAACCTGAGCACCAGGTCAGGAGCTGAAACTGGTGACATTCCCATGGTTGGTGTAACAGGAGACACAGTTGGGAGCACGTAGCCAGCAGTCTCACAGCAGCCTGCAACCAGGGGAAGCAGAGACTGCTTGTGCTTCTCCCACCTCCAGGAACCCTGCCTTCTCCCTCGTGCTGGTGCTGGTGCTCCGACAGTTACGCAGTAGGTCAGATAAGGAACCTGATCCAACTGAAAGCTAACATGACCATAAAAAGGAAAATTACCCAAAGATACACTGTGACAGGGATAGTCCTCTCACCCAGCTCAGCGTGCAGTCTGCCAACACTGCTGCTGGTGTTGGGGGAGAAGCAGGAACACAGCACTGGGAGGGCACGGCAGGAAAGCAAGGCTGGATGTCAATCTACACAGTCTTTAGCTTACAGGGACTGACAATCTTTTTTTTTTTTTTTTTTTTTACCTTTTAGTCCTTACATGCTTCTGACATAGCCAGCAGCCTTGGGTTTGCACAGCATGTTGCACAGAGATGCCAGTCCGTTGGTGTGGCTGAGCACTCCCCAGCACATAATGCAGTACTCCGATGGTCACACTCAGGGCAGGGGCAGGACATGCAGGAAAACGTGAAACCCAGCAGGAGTCCAGATAAAGGGAGTCTTGCACAGAAAATGAACACAAACAGCACAGGAGGTTTCAGTGACATAAGATCAGAAGAGGACTCGCTGAGGTAGAAGCACATTTGTCTTCCAGGGTACACAAGCTTTATCACAAAAGCTCTGAAATATCGTATGTTCACTAAGTCCCTCCCTCTGGGGAGAATGCTGCTAGGACATGGTGGGAGGTGACACTTTAGATAGACTGGAGCTTCTCACCCAAGTCTGAGAGACCAGACAGACACAATGTTCCTGCCAGGCAGGGTGGACATTTTTTTGCAGACCAGAACACAAAAGCTATTAGCCGTGCTTAATGTCACCAGCATTTCAGTCTTATCTTAATGGATAGGAGGGCCCTATTTTTAGAATCAGTCAAGAATCTAAGAAGATCAGCTCAAATAACAGTTTCCTTCAGCATTCAGATTACATTGCTCTGTCTCTGAGGAAAGAGAATAAACCCAGAGACCACAATTTCAAAGTAGAAACAAATGAACAGCGGTATTTTAGGATCTAATTTTCACAGGTCTTGGAGTGCTTGAGGATGTGGCTGAACATGTGCTAGCATCAGAAGTGCTGGCAGTAGCCAGTAGCCATTTCCTTCCATATTTCCAGACACAGAGTATTTTTTTTTCCAGTCTTAGTGGTACATTAAGGAGGGCAGCAGGAGGACAAGGACAGATAGCTCTGCAACTACGGGAGCTTTCCTAGGGGAAGAAGCAAGGACAAAATTACCTATTCCAGCCTCAAAGACAAAGAGACAAAGTCTGAAAACTTGGCCATCATTCTTTCCCTCTGTAATTGTTGGGGCTCTTTTAGCAAGCTAAAAATTATAGCACCTAAATTCCTGGGGGAGAGCAGTGGTTAAGAACATTATAAGCACTTCTACTACACCTTGGCATTAGTAGTAACTGCATTGTTTTCTTTAGAAGCTTCTGAGTGGCAGAGAAGTGGATATAAAAAAGAAATAGTTAGAAATTGTACAATATTCAAGCAGACTGTAATAATGTTAAATACCATTTTAAAGCCCCTAAACTACTTTAAAAACAACAGAAAAGGGACTGATTTACAACCTGCTTCACAGCTGAAGGGTGGAGTCCAGTAGGAGTATTTGCCTTTGGATATGCTAGTAAAATAACAAACCTATATTAATCCAGCCTTGAACATAACTGCCAACATTTTGAGTGTATCTGTCTGTTAACAGTATAGCAAAGCAGTCAAAACAGACTTTGTTTGAAAAAGGAATAAAAAGATAAAGGCATCACTAAGTCAGAAATCAGTTATTCATTATAATGCTTTTTGCAGCAGTGCTTCCTGTCAGAAGCTGTGGAGCTGGTTGCTTGCTTTGTTGTCAGATGACTTGACATTCAAATCATAAATGAGCAAGTCATAGACACATATACATATTGTGTGTATATATGTATGTATATATATACATATATATATATACACATATACTAAAGGTTGAATTAGTAAACTTTTTTACTTGGGGAAGAAGTATGAGATATAGATACATGTTCCAATGCACAAAAAATCGTATTCTGGTTTGGCTTATGGGCACACTGTTAGAATAAGTTCACTTACCATGTTCCCTCTTTTGACCAGCTTACCCTGATGTCCTTAGGTAATGGGCATTAAGCAGGGAAGCAACTACCTTCAAAGTCATTGAACTGAATAAGCATGTTTGAATTGAAATATTGCATGGTGGGGCACAGTCATCATTGGCCAGCAAAAGGGGGAAGACTTACCTAATACCATCAGCTCCTGTGTTAAGTTGCCCCACAGGAAGACGTGAACTGCAAGAGCAATGTGGCTGTAAGTGGTGGAATGGCTCAGCGACATCTCTCTGCAAAACTCAGCTGATAAGATCATGGTGCTAACAGGCTGGCTCAAAATTGCTAACAGCTTGGCGATTATTCACACCACACAGACAATCACAGGGGCTGAGCTGAACTGTCTCTTATGGAAACCATTATAGAGCAAACCCTTGGACCCGATCTTCTTTGTAAATGAACAGAGCTTGACTGAGTCAGCAGAGGTTCCCCTTTTTACAAGAGCAAATAATGTGCCCCCCCTGCTTTGAACCCTCCAAATGTGCCAAAACTGTCACCTTCAAGGGCCGAGTGATTGAGTATTGCTCTTCGCATCCAAAACAATTCTTTTGGCAAGTCCTTGAACACAGGTAAAGTAAAATAAAGTAATTGAAACATTCCAACCCATACTTAGAAGAAAATTAAATAATAAAAAAGACAGACTTACAGCAAGAGAAAGGATTGTGTTTGATTCTTGGTGCCAAAGTCTTCCTCAATGAGACGTTTAACCTTTGTCTGTTTGGCACGCAGTTGCAGACAGCATGGTGGAGACTCAGGCCCGACCCAACACTAGTACCTGGCGGCCCACATCTAGGATAGGAGGAAAACATCTTTCTGTGGTACATTGGGATCTTGTAGAGCCACATTGCTTTTCACCACCACCACTGCTAGTCATTTGTGAATAAATAATAGTAGTCAAAGATGTCAGTAACAGCTCTTCACTACACAGGTTACTCTACAAGCAAGAGTGAAGAAACTTTCCCTGCACAATGTAACTTCAAATACAGAAAGCAGAAGTCTTAAGGGCATAAGCACATGCAACTATAAAATAAAAACATGTTTTATAATAAACAGATGACCTACACACTTGTTCCAAAAAGGACTTGTTGGCTATCTCTCTTTTTCCACAGCAGAATAGGTGCATATTGGGTTGAAGATGACTGCTATCACCATACTTTTGTTTTGCTTCACAGTACAGAGAAGCAGCCCTCCACCTTAGCACCATTCTTTAGTTAGCTTTCTGCTGATACATCCACGTTAAATTCAGGATGGCACTGCCACCCCAGCTAGCTAGCTCAGTTAGCTCCAAAATGACAACCCTCATTTTACTGAGGAATGTTTATAATTATGTGGTAACTCTCCCATGACTTAGGCTCCTGGGTACTCTCCTCATGTAAAGCAAAAAACATGCTGATGAGCTCCTGACAAGACTGAAGCCAATAGAACTCTCACCATCAGCATCAAAGCATTAAATCCATGGTCTAGCTCAGTCTATATCCATGGCTTGGCAAGTCACTTAATGAACCATTTAACACTTTATTGCTTTTGAAAGAGCTACTTATTTCCCTCTGCCTTTGTTTTCTCCTCCAAAGGGGATAACACTCAGAGTTTTATAAACCATAATTAGCAAATTTTGAGGGCACTTTGAGGTAACAGCGTACTACAGGTGCACAGTGTATTTATTCTTAACACTTCAAGTGTTAACTGACCTAGGATCTGCAAAGCCGTAGTTTACAGGGACGGGTTGCACGTTCAGTGGAAGTACAAATAGCAGTGTTCACAAGTAGGAACCATTGACACTAACTCAGAAGTGGTATTGCGAGTGAAATCGTGAACCTGCTAGTGAAACCAGAAGACAGGTCAATCAGTTTTGTAAGTTCCAGAATGGCTTAAAAAAGCACACTTTGTATTGATAAATATGTTTCCACTAAAGGCTAAAATGCAAAGTTTCACAGACCTGCTTTTCAATTGAGCTCTCCCTCAAGAACAACAACAGAAAGTTCTGCCTATGCCAGTGATCTACTCAATTAGATTTTACTTCAGTATGTGTTAAGAGATTGGAACAAGATTTTAAACAAACGTTTACCCTGAAAAAAAGCCTTAACAGACTCAAACCTGTATTTGCCATGGGTATACATAATCTGAATAATAGTAATAATAATAAAAAACCTCTGGGACATCCTGTGAACATCAGATTGGCTACAAGCCTTACCACATGGAAAACTTCCCAGCAGGTGGTTGTAATCCCTCTAGAAAGAATCAGGGCTAGATCAGCAGTGCTTTGGAGAACTAGATGCCCATCTCTTATTGGATTTACACTGTGATAATCTAAGCATAGAACTGTTGCTTCTTGGGTTAGTTCATTGAAAAGCTGAAATTTTGGTTCACGATGCCATGTCTAACCTAAGAACTTGGTTTTCAGACAGTTTATTTTCTGGGTTTATCAATAGTAAATGACCATTACCTTCAACTTTTACAAAGCTTACTGGTTCTTCCTGGGCATCGGACTTTCTCATCATCCTAAAAAGCATATTTAATTTCTTAGGAACATTATGTTCTGGACAGCGTTTTTCATAGGGCAGTGAAAAACAATATAAATCCCCCTCCCCAAAGGGTTTTAGTTTGTCAAATATAATTTATGCCAACACAAGATTCATTCTGTAAAATAAATACTGAAACTTTGGAGAAAACTCTTGTGCAGGGTTTGCAAAGAAAAAAAGTGCCATGTAAATGGGAGCAATGGTTCGCTGCAGGCTGAGCCCTGCTGGTATCCTTGGTGAGCAGAGCAGCAGACTGGGTTTTTTACTGGCCTCTGTTGTGTCTGTTGAACTGTTGCTCCGTCTTTAGTGAAATCTCAAGCAACAGAAATCTTCTATTAAAACCACCTGCATGGCTTTGTCAGCCGAGCTCCGTGCTGTCAAGTAACTTAGCTTCTTAAGCCAATACAAGTCATTAAGAAGAAGGTGAATTAGAGATTTAGACGTTGCCGATAGTAACTATCTCTGATCAATTGATATCTTCCTCTGATAAAGCGGCGCTCCACGGCCGCCCCCCTCCCCTACCTCAACCGTGCAGACCCCAACCACTGGATCTAATTATGGGTGAGGAACACCAGGCCCTCGTCAGCGCTGAAAGGCCATCAGTAGGCCTATCCATTAATAACTCTCCTGTGCGCTGTACATTGTAATTGTCAGACTGCAATTTACAGTAATCCTCCAATGCAAAAACTTAAATAGCTGCAGCTGATTTGAAATTCATACAACCAGTTGAAAGAGAGAAAAACAAGATGCACGGGTTAAAAGGCCAAATTGTGCAAGTGTGTGCGCTGAGTGACAGACATTTTAGTACTAGCCTGGGACCATATTTTAAAAGGTCACTGAAAACTTTTGGCTTGGGCCCTCTGACAAACAATGAACTTTCCATATATTTATTTGCCATCTCTTTGTTTTTACAGCAAGCAGAATAAATGAGTTAAATGACGTTGTGCGGGTCTGCACATTGTCAGCACAGGTTATAAGTCATTATTAAACTCCATCAAATCAGACCAAACCCGGTCTAGGCAATGAGACTAAAAGTTATTTGCATTCCTTCTGTCATAAAAAATCATATCCCCTTACCCAAGACTTTAGTTTCTTTATTAAATGCAGCCACAAGAGTATTTCAGGTCTGGCAATGTGAGCTCAGGAAAACCTACTCTGTATAACTCAGTGTAACAGCTTAGAACCGATTCCACTAAAATGTCCCAGTTGAGTGTATCTGGGCACTCAATCAAGACACACATATTACTTTTAAATAAGATTAGCCTTTATATTTTGCTGCTTAAGTTAAAACTTTTCATGTCATTCTCTCATTTTATGTAAACTCCAACATAATTCTGTTTTAGAGAATACTTCAAACAAATTAAAACCCTCAACTTGAATGTGTCTAGCAAAACTTGCCTAATGGCATAGCAAGCTGTTTGGTGACACTAAAACACTTTTAAATAAGATGAATTTTCCCTGCATTGCCCTGGCTTTGTAATTACTGCTGCTGAGCAGCATACGCCTTTGGTTACAATGGCAAAAGCAGCGGCTTGTGCTCTGAAACTTATTTGACAAATAACTTACAAGTGACCTGCAACATCTGTTTAAAAAATCGTCCTTTGGTATCTGCCTCAAGTCAAGTTCAGCATTAATTATGAAATGCAAACATATGATCTGAGGCCAAGGGCATCTTTTACACATACACAAGGCATGGTGTGGGGAGGGGGAGGTGGGCTGCAGACACCTTCCTTACGCTACTCAAGAAGAAAGAAAATGCTTAAGTAAACCTCCATCTGAGCTACCAACATGTAACATTGTGCTAGTGAGATCCAGCTATGCTCAGCGATGGGCCTGATCCCAGCGGTGCTGAGCTTCTGGGTGCTCAGGGAGGCACAAGCCATGGTGGGACGGGGCTTGGAAAGCAGGCAGTGATGCCCAGTACCTTCAGCCACCCTGGATGGCAGCTGGAGCAGTGGAAGCACAGCACGGCCAAAACCTGGCCCTAAGCCTTGCTGATCTGGAAGGTGCCAACTTGCATAAGTCACAGCAACCCCCCTGGGGCTGCAAACACCTGTGTGAAAAGCAAAGCACTCCACATCTCAAAGGACACTGGTGATAGACTTTAGTAAAACTAATGACAGACCAATTTACACACACAAAATCCTATAGTGATGGAGAAGAGGTGTTCTTCAGTCGCTAAGTTTTAAAACCTCTGCACAATCTTACCTCTAGATAGTTTACTGCTCTGCTGCTTGGTGTAATGTCAGCTCAGGATGAGATTCAGCTTGTAATACAAAAGCAGATGGAAAAGTGAAATAGAGCACTTCTCTCTTCAGAGAAGGGAAAAGCTTTTTCAAGGCCTTATATGTCTTTTTTTTCTGTGGAATTCAGTAAAAAATAAAAATAAGAAATTCTGACCCTAAGTAATCCTGAATGACATTATTTTGGATTTGATTTTAAAACTATTCAACCAGGTTTGATGCAAATAACATGTGCAGTACAGATATCCCTTCACATCAATAAATATTAATAGTCTAACTATTGAATATAAACCTTTAGAGAACTATTTCATTATTGCAATCAAAATAAACTGCTTCTAACCTATATGAAAGCACATGTAAAATATGGTTGGGCAGTATCGAAACTATTGATTTCTGCAGCTTTAAAAGACATTTGCTTGTAAGGGATCAAAGACAGATCTAAAAGTTTACTACTGCAGATCTCTTTTTTCTGTACTGCTTTTTTCATTTGCCTTCTTATACATGAACTTAATCAGCAACCAAGCTCAACCATCAAGTGTTAACATTGCCGCAGCTAATTGTTGCATATTGGAATCTAGTAAGGAATATTATTAAACTGTCCTATAATTCACATTTAGTGTGAAAAACTAGGACTTGAAAAACACCTGCCCAAACAATTCATAAACACACTGCACAGCAAATACCTATGGTAATTCACTGGATTTACAACCGTCATATTATATTAAAGGTACAGTATCAAAATTTATCACCCATTACATAGATTCCTGTTTTAATAATATCTTGTACTTGTACAATAGCACCTTCTCTCCCAAAGGGTCCCGAAGCACTTTAAAATCATACGTACAGGAATTGCTTCATTCACTGTGGAAATGCAGCTGCCTCTGGGGTGGAGCAGGGGTTAGGGGAGGAGAGTAATTGTGCGCAGCGGTTATAAACACTGACAGTCAAGAGAGATGGTTGGGGATGGGGAGAGCAGAAAATTATACCAAAGTCTCAGGAGTATAATATAAAAGGCATAACCCCAGTTGGAGGCGAGGGAGGTGTGTAGGCAGCCGTGGCAGGACATGGGCTGATTTGGGGTATCCTTTCAGTAACTGTCACTGGGGAGCAGTCCCGACCATGGTGCCAAGCTGCCTTTGGCTCCAACCCTCAGGTAGTGGGTGAGGGAGTGGGCTGAGCCTCCCCATGGCGCATCCCCTGGCTGCTGAGTGACCGTCACGCTGCATTGCTCAGATTCCCCAAAGATAATCCCAGTTATGCTTCCAGAACACCACGGAACAATAGGAGCCCACTGACCAGAGACCTCTGTAGTGGGGAACGGAGTGAAATTGTCCAAATACAATGCAAAATTAGAGAAAAATCAAGCAAATGCATAGTTTTATGGCTAGGCCATTGACCCAGTTAGAACTTGACCATTGAAGACTTCTTTTACATACATCACCGAAAAACAATTGTGCTCCTCAGCAGACTGCAATTGCAGCATCATCTGCCTCTTCATACTTGCCATAACTGCCAAAGTAGTCTCCTATGGCTTCATGTCAATCCCAATTCTCTCCAGCCTGGAGATGTTCTCTCCAGAACATCTCTGATCACAGTGAGGAATCAACTTCTGAACATCAGGTTAGCTTTACAAGAAAATCAGACTAAAACTTAAAACTGTTCCCTGAAAATCACCACCAAGGGGCTTACTCTTGCCTATTAGACTTCAACCAGATAACTGAAATCCTAAGTCACAATTGCTTCTCTCCAGTTTGAGATATGTTATCTTGGTGAAGGCTCAGGGCAGAGGTGCTTTTTCAAAAAAGACAGAAGACTGTGCCAATGTAGGGGATGAGCAACTGTAGCTCTCAGTATTAATAATCACAACAAGGCAAAAATCAGCGGGGTATTTTAAGCCGAGTGATGGCAGAACACCACAACTCCAGTTTTATCTCTTGACAGCAAAACCAGTTTCCCTACCTATCAAACACAACCCTACTATGCCTGTTGTCTGTGGCATGGCTGGCACAGAACCTGTACCTTTACTGCTGGCACAGAGGACAGACCATGGCTCCTGTCACCACAAGCCTGTTTCAGCTGCAAGGCAGAGTTTTCACTATTGCAATTAAGACATGGAGTCCTCACAGGGATGACACACAGAGAATCACAAATCTCTACACTGTTTCAGGAAGAAGCAACATTCAGGGCAAGATGGCCCTTTGACTGCATGACTTGCTTTGGAACTCAAAGAACTATGTTCAGGGATACTTGAGGCTTAAAATTTATTGGAAGTGATAAAAACTGGTGACTTCTGCAGTAGGTGGTGGCCAAGCTTGATCTCTGCTTCTTCTAAGGCTCTACTTCAGTTGTTCCATTCTTCTCAGTCCCTCCCACATGTCCTGCTGTCACTTTAAAACCTGATGGAATAAGCGAACTCTGGTTCTGCCTGTTTCCACCATTGCCCAGCCCTCCTCCACAATGCTCACCTCTTTCGGGGGAGCTGATTTATGAGCCGAGCTGCCCAGGCCTGTTCCCTTTCCTCTCTCTATTTGGGCATCTCTGAATCTTGGCATTTCTTCCAAAATATTTCCAGCCTTCAACTTACTTTATTTGTTGATACATCTCAGGTATTTATGCAGGTCACCCATCACTGCAGTTTTTGGGATTTACTGACACACATCAACACACCACGTCCTATACAAAAAGCAGCCGTTATATATCTAGCATAAGATTATATACTTATATTTAGTTTTGTTCCTGCGGCCCATGCGCCATAGGCTCTGTTGTGATTTATTTTGCTGCTGCATTAAGTAACCCTTCACCTTAGCTAAACTGCCAACAAACCAACAGTACTTTCCAAGAAATCTTCCACAGAGATTGCTCTAGGGTTATTTTACACTAATTTTGTGGCTTGCAACCAAACGCTAAGTAACATAAGTAGTACCCTTACAACGTGCACACACAACGACAGTCGCTTGATTCAGCTCTGCAAGGTGGGTCAGGAAGGTCTGAAATCCCTTTCTTCACTGCCTTGCTGTACACTTGCTAGGGACAGCAGTGATCATTGGGAATTCAGTCCTCTACAGCAGGCAGTGCTTAGTGGAGGAACCCTTCTAGCTGACAGATTCCACAGAAACAACAACTGTTTGAAGGCCAGCAAAGGTATTTGGCCCAGGAAAGAATTACTACATTTTCCACAGATCCCTTCCCATCTCCACCACCAGCAACTTCAACACTGTTGTTGAGGCAGAATCCTGGGAACTTTTGCCCTTAAGAGTGTTTTTTGCTGGCACAGACCTGCACAGCAGCCCGTTGGCAAGACAGGGGTACGGCTGCCTGTGCCATGCTTGTTTGTGTAATGAGATCTCTTTTGCCTGGAGCACATGCACTATGTAAAGCTGGGAGGAAGGTGATGAGTGTTGCTGGCAGGAACATAATGCCCTGCTATTCCAGCTAGAATCATCCTGAAAGCAGTAATTTCTTAACTTCTTCAAATTGGTGCTGCAAAATACTATTAATTGCTAAAGATGTGTAAGAGTAGGGCTGATACCGAGATACTGAGGCTAGACTGAATGCGGGAAGGGTTTTGTTCTGACACCAGGGTCTTGCCTAAATTCAGGTGACTGGTGAATGAACGCATGAAAGCAAAAATGGCTGGTTTCAACAGCTGTGGTATATGATCATGGAAGCAGACCTCTATGTTTAATGATACCCGTGTTCACTGATGCTTGTGCTAATGCCAGGAGTTATGAATTAGGCAACTCATACGCTGCTCCTCTATGTTATTTACATTCTTGTTTATAAAACAGAAGTTAAAAAATCTTACCCTAAAATTGATGGCAAAGTGTCACATCTGTGAAAATAACTTTTGTAAAGGGATAGTTGAAGACTGGGCTGGTGATCCTGCAGTCCCCTCCTTCAGCTCAGTGCTTCAGAATTAAGTGAAGTCTGCAAACTTAGCATCATTTTTTTACAACTGCTGAAACATCTGAAATAGTTCATACTCACTCTCCTGCTTCAGGCCAAGTAAAGAGGGAATCATCCTCATCTAGGAAAGAAATAAGTGTGACCTTGGAGTAACTAGCGATTCCCTGGCTATGCTGAGCTAGATGAAGTCTCTTCTCCTTGCCCCATCACTTTCCCTGTACAAACATTTCCAGCTTCAAGCTACAGTGTGGGATCCATCTCATCATCTGAGTACCAGCCTCAAATGACAAGGAAGAGGTCTCTCCCTCATTCAACTCACCTCACATTGGAAGGGTGATCTAAGACCCTGAAAACTAAATAGTGCCCTGTGGCTGCAGACATGGCTCTGTTAAAAGAAGATATGTATGGAAGTTAGCCTAGATGCAGCTGTCTGCAGAGCACATGCTAGCCAAAGCATCCTAGATGTTCATAAAAGCTGTGAGGAAGATTACCCTCATTCCTCTCCTCTAAATCTTGCCCACCTAGCAAAAGAAAATGGAACAAGCAATTGGATATTCACCACAATGGGTGGGCTATCTCAAAAGTAGGTATCTGGCAAACATGCCACCCTTCTTACTTAAAAGCTTCAAACATAGAAGCACAAGAGAAGAGACTGCTTTTACACATTTCTCAACTTTTACTTGGCGTCTGGAATTCACACTTACTATATCTGAAGGACTTCTCTGTTAAGTTCAAAGGTGCATGAATTACAGAGCCCAAGTGGATGACTTTCCAGGGACTTCAGTAGCAGCTGGACAGGAACCCAAAACGATAGGAAATTTTCAAATTAACAGAAGAAAATTACTTCAATTGAAGAGTTAGCACAAGGCTTCCAATAAAATGTATGTAAAAAAAAAGATGTTAAAAAAAAAATATATATATATATATATATAAACCAGGTAAATGGAGGTGGTTAGGCTGCAAAGTAAATGATACTGTTTTCATAACATATGTAAGGTCTTTGGTTATTTTACTCACCAAAATTAAGGTACGGTTCACATTCTACAATGAGAATATAATCACAGCTATGAGAAAAATAAAACCCACTTACATGTCAGTACTGCCTGTGTCCACTGACATGGAGATTTCCTCTAAGGAACACATCTTGCACCTGGACTCTAGCAGAAGTGTTAAAGGGAGCCCTGCCAAGCACTAGATCTGCTCCTGGACTTGAAATTATGATTAGCCTTGTTAGTACCTCTTTTCTGGGCAAGCATATTCAAAAAAATTATTCCCCTCAGTTTTCATTCAAATTCCTTTTTCTGTATGGTTTTACTTAAGAAGAATACCAGCCAACCAAATACATATTTTAGCTCAATGCAATTATGGAAAACATTTATTCTTGTAATAGATGAGAAATCATTACCTGTAAAATCTTTTTCAGACAGACATAGAGGTATTCTCTTCAGTTCCTACAGTGACCACTGAGGTTTGTCAGGATGACAAATGTAACTATCCTGCAAATTTGTGTCTTAATGATATAGCTTTACTAAAGTTAGGTGGGGTTTTTTTTGTTGGGTTTTTTTTTTGTTGTTGTTGTTGTTTGGGTTTTTTTTTAAGTCAAGCCTGATGTTCCTTTGGTGGGCAGGAAGAAGCCAGTCATTCCTGCATTCTGAGTGGCTTAAATTAAAAAATATCTAAAAGGATTTTTATTTTATGTTACATGTCTTCAACATTGTTGCTGATAAGCTGTACTCAAAATCTACAGTAAGTAGGTGATGCTTCCATATCTTCAAAAAATGCAGTCATCTGCCTTCAGAGCAGAACCTTTACTCATTTTACATTTGGACTTTCTAGAGAAGTCTGGATGCTTCACATTACTACTCAGCCTGGGATGGACCAATTCCTTTGAGACTCAAGCTTAGATGGCCATCCCTCACCTCATTCCTCCACAAGGATAATGACATCTGCGGCTGGTTTTGTCTTGGGTGGTTTTTTGTTTGTTTGCGGTTATTGTTTGTTTTGTATGCATGTGGGATTTTTAAAATTATTATTTATTTATATTTCCAGGCCTTTTTCCCGCTAGAAAATTTGGGCAAAGTTTTCCAGTTTGACCCACTTGCTAGAATTTGCAGAGTGGAGGCTGTGTTGTCACCTCTAGTAGGGCTTACTAGCCTACACACTGGAGCTGAAAGGGCCTTACCTATCAGTGCCATCAACTGTCAGGATGAAACCTTGAGAGGGAAAAAAAAGAGCTTGAAAGCCACGGTAGATCCACAAGGTTCCTTGGGCTTCTCAGCTGAGACTTGCTTGCATCATTACAGCTGAGACAAGGAACAAACTGACACCATTGAAAAACTGAGGTGATCTGGCCCTCCTCCAACTCCTAGAAAAAGGTACCACCATGCCAATTAGCAGTTCAGGCTTTGCTCTATAACCCAACACAAAACGGGTAGAAGTTGCCCACTGCAGATGCCAAGAAACTGACTGCTCCACTGGGAAGTTTGTAAGACTCCTGACCTTTGACTGGCAAGTCTGCCTCATTTCCATAACAGAGATATGGCACTCCATTAACGTGCTTTCAATATTCAGGGTAAGAGAAACAGTAATGGAAAACAAACAGGGAAAAAAAAAAGTTATTGAGACTATTAGGTAATATTAACATGCTATTATTAAAACATGTGTCAAACTGCAAACCTGTGTTACTGAACCCTTACACTCTGGGGCCTCCCAGCTCCAACGGAAATTTTGCAGGTATAATGGTCAACACAGAGATCAATTGTAGCATGTACACCATCATTTTTAACCCAAGTGTCCCTTAAGAGTCTTAACATAGCTATGAAGACAGTTCATTCATCAAAGAAAAGCAGACTTGTCTTTAAACAAAGTCAAGAAATAATGTTGTCACAAATTGTTTTTCTTATTTAGATGGAAAAGTATTTTTTTGTAAATTCTAGATTTATGGGAAGATTAAGAACTAAAAATAAAAGCAAAAAGACAATACAAGGTGAACAGACCATAACTTTATTGGAGATATACTCAGCTACAATTATTACAAAAAACTATTAAAGGTAATTGTGATCCATAAGGTGCAGATTGCAAACTTCTGCAGCATGATTACAGTATGAATGAATTACATTTTATGTCCCTTAAAGACAGCTGCAGCATGTGATGGTAAATATTTTATTGTCCATCAAATTATATTTGTTATTCATTCTACTTGATTTTAACCATCTTTTCAGTCAAACTATTTACAATAAAAATGCCTGCAATTTCCAATTCTTGTTCACAAACATTTTTCTCTCCAACTTGCTGCTGCAGTAAATTCCGAGTGCATCTACAAAGCAATTAAAGTAGTCTGTGGTTGCCATTCAAATAAAAGAGGGAAAAAACCCAAGGATTTCATAGGATAAAATTTATTTTTAAGAAATGTAGTTAGCTTTGACAGAAGTTAATTTTAACTGCTAGTGGAATATACTACAATGACCTCTAGATATTTGCTAACATAATTCAGATTGAGTTACAGTTGATATTTAGATTACATTTCATGGTCATGAACTGTAGTGTTTTAAGTTTTAAACCTAACATGAAAGTAAAGAAATTGACTTCAACTTCTTGAAAATTAGAGCAATTGGAAAAGGATACATGTCAGTAATTCAGTACCAAAAATCAAAATCCTTCTCGCTTCACTCATGTAATAAATACAGAGATTTCCATGTGAATGTTTTTGTAAGGAACCCCTCCCAAAATATACAAACCCAGAATACTGTCAGACAGAGGCAAGTGTAGTATCACAGCAGACCATGATGCCATTTGTCATTTTCTGATTACGTGTGCTGCTGTGACTGGGATACAAAGATTTCACTTTCGATACAGATAAATGCATGTAGCGTAGTTATGTCATATGCAGTAACATAAACCCCACATTTTCCAGTTTATGATTCTAAATATGCTTACAGGGAGGAAAACCCAAACTCTGCAAAATACGTATAAGCACAAGATCTTCAGGGATGTAAAAGAATGCAGTTCCATTGATTAAAGTGATACCACAAATTTGCACTAGCTGAGGATCTGGCACCTCATCCCTGGGCCACCACTACATTCCTCCCCAGCACGGAAACTGGTTCTTGTCCAAGTTCTGTACTCTGCAGTCACAACATACTATTGTGTAATGAGACCTAAAAACAGTACGCTTCTCTCTCTCTCTCTCTCTCTCTCTGGACTTTAGCAGCATCAAGCTGAACAAACACTTCAGAATTTGCTACTGGGTACTCAATATTCAGACTGAGCACAGATTTAGTTGAGGTTGATCAAATTAGTAGGGACTGTCTTCTTGCAAAAACTACTTTATACACATAATATGTTGGTTTGTTCAGAGATAATTACTGGAGTGTCAGAGGTCGTTCTAATTGTAATTACTTCACGTAACAGTAAAATGATGTAGTAGAAAAACAATAGCTTTAAAATACAATCAAGAGTTGTTACACATCTTTGTTGTATTTTTCCACATACAGTAAAAATGCCACAGACATTACAAATGACCTATTTAAGTTGTGCAAGTAAATGACACATTGCAGGCATTATAATTATCTTTTTCAAATTCAGCAAATCAGAACAGCAGCAAGGCCAAACCACATTTTCCTCTCTGTTAAGCATTTTTTCCTTGAAATGAGGTAAAGCATGGTACCAAGTGCAATGCTTATTTGTGCTACATGAACAGAACAGCGCAAAATAAAAGCCATAAAAATAAAAACGCAGCATAGTTAGGAGGACTGTTTAAAGTACAGTATAACAGGACTTAAGATAAAAAAAACCCCAAGGTTCATGCCAACTAACCCCCACACTGTTTATGATGAGCCTGTGTGGTTGCTTTTGAAGATGGGTTGCAACAGTCCGCTTACACTTGTGCTTATAGCATGTCAAGTGATTTCTATCCCAACCTTCAAATGATCAGATTTAGGTCTTTAATAGCATACACTGTCCAATATCAAAATCATATCAGCTGTAGGGTAAAACACACAGATGTATAACATGGAAACTAATAAGAATTTTCTATGTCAAAGGATAAAAAAATATTTCAATGAGGTCACACTGGAAAAAATTACGGCATTTAAAACACATTTAAAAACGCATCAGCAGCAGAAACTACTTTATAGTCAGCCACTACACATTTCAGATTTCCAATTCATAGGCTTTATCTAGTAACAAAGTGATCATTAAACTATTCTGAAACACAGAGCAAGTTCAGTTAATTTTCTTTGCATCAAAACACTCTGTAGCACTGCTAACAATTACCTGAAACCCCTGAGAATCTAGAACCTTGTAACAACCAGTAAGAAATCTTAGGTGTTCAAAGACTAACTGAAATTCTAGTTTTTCCTAATGCAGTTAAAACTACTACTTAAGACTTTCTAGATGGTTTGATTTTATCTACTGAGTGATCTCTGCACAGAAACACAGAATTGTTAACATTAGTGATCCTGTATTTTCACTTAAGAAACTTCAGTCCTACGAAGAAGAAAGAGCTCTAACTTAAATCAGTGACTTTTTTTTTTTTTTTTTAAACAGCTAACTCAAAGCAATTTACCTTTGAAAATTTTGACTGCATGTTTTTACTGTTCCATCTCATTTACATTTGTTTTACACCCATCAACTTGCTGGTCTTCTACTTCCCTGTTAAATTTTCATGACTGAGGTACCAAACAAATGCTAGATTTTTTTTATAAGCTAGTATTTTAATTCTTGGTCTGACTACTGTAACAACGCTGCTTTCAAATACAAGAATGGTCCTTTTGCAGAATGGAAAATGACTGAGATAGAAAATATATGAACTTCTAAAAATTGTATTTCAGAAAAGCTTAATGTCTATCCCTTGTCACTAAGGCATTTATTTTATTTTTTTGTTAAGAAAGCCAGAGCTGACAGTTTTTGTTTTGTTTTAGTGTACATTTGTAAGGAAAGGAATAGGGTTTAAAAGCAGGAAATACAGTATTTATTTGTAATTTAATACATAAGACACAGCATCAAGTTCAAACTATTGTGCTGAAAAACGTTAAAACACCTTGCTCTGCTTTCTCAAACTTCAAGCATAATTAACAGGGCAAAATTGCAGCAAACCTCTACTGATATTGGTGGGAATATGAGACCCACAGCTTTTTTAAAAGGTAAATTAAGAGGTATTATAGTTACAGTGCAAAAAATTAAAATTTCAAGCATAATATATAAACATAGCACCAAAACAGAAAAAAAACCGCATGCAAAAAGAGAAGGAAAAGAAAAGAAAAAAAAAGAACTGAGGTATTTAAGTGAAGAGTGCCTACAAAATCTAATTAAAGAAGTATAGGCAAAGCCTAAAAAATAAAAGTATGATTTCCCCCCCACCCCCAGTAGACCAAAACACCAATGAGCTAGTTTCTCTAAATTAAGAACCTAAATCACAGATGTATCAAAAGTACGGCAGTTATCTCAAACATCAACTTTCATGTTATTTAACAGCACAGCTTTGGTAGATGAAATATGCATGCAACTCTGAAAAGTACAGTAAGAAATTTATGTGGAAATATCTCTAAGTGTAAAGGTGCTTTGTTAAATACGTAACCAATTGACTATAAAATCTGCAGCATATTTTAGGTGTGATATGTCTAAAGTTATTTTGTTAGAGTGACAGTTTGCACTGTGCAATTATTTCCAGTATTGGAACTACCTAGCTTTCAGGTTTGTGTAAAATTGGAATTTTAGCCAAAGACCATATTTTGTTTATGGTATAAAAAAAACTGTAGACTAACCACCTTCTCAGAATTGTTAAAAATAACCTAATTACATATATATGAATACAATTTCTATTATAATCCTGTAATAAGTCACAGCTATAGTAATGAGTTGTACTGTAAATATAGAGCTGTATCACTGTAAAATGTATAACAAAATTAAGGGAATGTAAAACATTTTGTTCCAAAAAAGATCAGAAATTAAAGATTATTAATGAGGGTTTATTTATTTTTAAGGCAAGAACCTTTTTCTATGCAAGACTGTGTGGTATAAAGAAACTGAAGTTTCATTCTACCAGTATGCCAGCCATTTTAATTAAAGTCTGTCCTTAACAAATAAGTGCAATGATTGGGAATGCCATCTTAATGTATAAAGATGACATGGAGAGGAAAAAAAAGGGAGGGGGGGGGAAAAAAAAATAAGGGGAAAAAAAAAAAAAAAAGGAGAATACTGGCACACTTATTCTTTCTTATACCCAATCATCCAGTACAGTTTATCAACTGCTTTATGACTGGCACTAGTGCACAGATTGAAGAATTTCAAGATTACTATATATAAATCTAGCAACTGCATTAGGCATAAGCTCCCTGGCCCTCTAACACTAAGCAAAGCTGTACTGACAATAAAAGTAAACCAAAAAGACCTGACAACAATTATTCTGAACACTTGCTAAATGTCATCATTAAAGCACTCTCGTGATTAAACAAAGCAGAAGTGAGGAAAGAAGACAAGATTGTGTTTGCGCAAAAAACTATAACTACAATTAGTTTCAAAATTTTATACATGTTAAATGTTTTGTTATCTATTCTGTTATCAAACAAAGTTTAAATTCTGTCTTCCAATTTGTTCCTCTCAACATCAACATTTTTAAAAATTTGCTTTATTTGTATGTGTTTTTCCCCCATTTTATTTATTTTTTAAGAGGAGTCTCAGCTGTTTGGGACCTGAGGTTGATTTGCTTTGAGGCTTCGTAGTGCTCTTCTCGCAGCTGCAGATTTGGCAATCCTGTAGCTTCTGCCAACACCTTTAAACTTTCCCTTTCCTACAACTTCCACTGTTACTCTGACCTTTCCATCGTAAGTTCTTTCTGCAGGACTGCAAAAATATACACAAGAATTAGTCACTGCCTAGGCAAGTTAATGTGAAATAAGAGACTTGCACTCTTTTCTACAGAACTTAAAGCAGTATAGTTAAACCAGAAACCATTATTTTTTTCTCAGAAAGTTATGCAAGGAAATAAAAGTAAAAATCAGTGAACAAAATGATCATGCTAGAAGCTTAGTCTAAAAGAAAATAAAAACTAATTTGGGACATATAAAAATCCTCAGAAGTTTATGAAGCACAGCTTAAAAACATTTTATGGCAGTGTGTAACAAAGGAACTGTATTCTTACCTAAATTTGGCTGTCTCTGGCTCCATCTCCAGCAACTCTCGCACTGGTGAACGGGGCACATTAGCAGAAAATTTCTCTATTTGAGGGGAAAAAAAAATAAATTAGCTTTGTTCTCTTCATAACAGCTGGCAGTTAATAATTTATTTTTTTTTTTTCTAAAAGCTGACAATACCTATTAATGGCCTCATCATTGGATAGTACACTTGCCAAACCATTTCCAAAGACATTCCACTATCCATATAAATGGCACCAGCAAGGGACTCAAATATATCCCCCATGGCCTTTGGTACTTCAATGTCTTCCTCTTTTTCTTCATCTTCTTCAGATCTTCTGAGCTGTTTGCAATTAAAAAAAGCCGGGGGGGTGGGGAGGGGAAGAGAGAAAGGGGGAGGAGAAAAGAGAGAAACAATTGCTTCTTTTAAAAATAAAACAAAGATCTTCAGAAATGTAAGCTCGTCTTACATCCTATCCTGATCTGCTTCCTTTAAGTTTTTCATTGACAACTTTCCACAGTGAAACTGTTCTTTTACTCCCCAATGAAACCAAGTTACTGGATATATCATTTTTCAAATGTGAAAAAAAACCCAAACAACAAACCAACCAAACACCATGTGTACAGAGACCTTCTATGCTTTGTGAATTCCTCCTGTAATAATTCTGTAGAATTTCACCACGGGTCTGTTTTTTTTCCAATAAGAAACAGACTTGGCTCTATCAGTTAATACTAGAAAGCTACTTGCAACAAAGGAAAAGATCATACATTAAACATCTCCTAGAAGATGACTTTAAAATCTTTAAGTCCAATCTCTAGATGAAAGTCAGATGTATCTTTCCCTACCTCATTTACCCCAGAAAACAAGCATGAGACAAGCATTAGTAAAATAATCCAGTAATAACTGATAACCAGCAACATCAGACTGAGCTGCGAGGCACACATATTATTTAAATATATCAGGCAATGTTTTCTTCTATGCTACTAATTTAAGACAATTGTCTATTTTCATTATTAAAACTAAATTCAGTATATGTCTTAAAGGTCTTGAGTGCATATACTACTTTACTAAGTACCTCAAATACATAAAATATACATTCACCTAAGGCCAAAGAAAGTAATGTGAAAATGAAGGTTTTGACTATTACTCTGACTAAAGAGAATTAAGTTTTTGTCGATCTTTTCCCCCAGCAGCTACCCTCTCACTCTGTTCAGCCTCTATCTGGGATTTAAAACCTGATTCAGTTCTCTTAAGGGTCACCATAATACTTAATAAACTAGTCCCACCCAATATTTCTACCTAAAATAAATCAAACAAGACGACAGACCTGACGTGTACACACACCAAATGGGAATTTTGATGTTAAACCCCAAATTCAACTGCTTTGAATAGCATATTTCATACCCAGTGCAAACTGAAGCACTTTTGAGTTATACTGAAATAACAGAAGGAGAGAAAAACTAAGAGCTATAGGGCAAGGGACAACAGATGTTTCAGGAGTGAGATCTGAAAAAAGAAAAGCAGATGACGTGGAGACACACATGGAAACCAGTCTAGCTGGCATGAACTGCAGAAACAAAGACTCTTGCATTAACTCAGATGAAATAAGAGTTTCAGTAATTCAGTGCCAGACCAAGATAGGGAGCAGGCGTAGGGGGAGTGAAACAAGAATTTTATTTGAAACAGCTATCATATAATTTGGTGGCAACTTTGGTGGAAGTTTCTAGGCAATCTTTTTGCATACTAGTAAAACCTGAACAAAGGTAAAAAAAAAAAAATCAAAAATCAAAAAAAATCACTGCTACAAGCTCTTCATATGGTGAAGAAAACAAGACAGATAACAGAGTCTGATCCTCTGATGTAAAATAGTTTGTATTATCTAAATTTCCGTGACAAATTTCTTAGTCAATGTTTTCTGAATCTTCCCATAAAACATACAGATTTCACTCTGTAACAGTGCTAGGGCTGTAAACACACGTAATTATTTTTTATTACCAAATGTTAAATTGTGTATCCGGAAGAAGAATTTACTGAAGACAAGAATACCATGTTTATTTAGTGTTGGAGGATTCTCAGAATATTTTCTAAGAAACCGGTCAGAGTTTGCCAGAAGACAAACTATTACAGACATCTATTGGATAAAACTTTTAAAGAAAAGACAATGAGAAAGTCCATCTATTCCAGAAGCCTGATTAGAATTTGACTCACGAGGCTCATGCTCTCATGTATTTCCTGAGCAGCATATCCAAATGAGTTCATTTTAGTCCATTCTCCAGCAAATAGATGTTCATTAGCATTAGCTTTCCTGAATAGCACAGATACAATCTCTGTTTGCAGGTCTTCAGTTAAAATATTTTTTAAGCGGCTTATTTGAAAGATGCATATAATGTTTCTCTGGCTGGCAGACAGAAATAAAGCCTTTAGGATCATGTCAAAAACTTGAGTACAGTGTAATAACACCTGCTCCAGCAGAAATGAGCAGAAGAAAAACAGTGGAAATCTGTCAGCGCGCTACATTAAATAATGCTGGTATTGTGCCACGGTAGTACTATTCATGATACTACATGGATATCTTATCCTGAGTCAGCATTGTGTCACTTAGTAACTCTTCATCACGGTGTTATGGTATAGGGACGCTTCTGATCAGTCAGTGAAGAACACTACCTAAACTGTTTCCTCCCCCTTCCCTCTGTTGTCCTAACAACAATGCAAAAGCAAAATAGTGCCTGAAATCAAGTGTCACAGAAAAATCTAGAGGTAAACTGGTTTAAATGCTATCATTTCCTGAATGTTCTTACTGACTTTATGCTTTCTGAAGATTGTATTTCACTTTGCATTTTACATGCTTTATCACTGTGAGCCTGCTTCTTTGGCAGCTGTGTGCATAAAAGTAAAACATCACAAAAAATGAGCATCATGAGAAAGCCGGTGATATGCTTCAAAACAGATACTTGAATACATTTCTTCTACTAACCTCAGAATCCATTCCTTGCATTTCATTCTTTTCCATTTGAAACTGCACAAAGTCATCAATAACATGAAACAGTTCAGGAGAGACAGCTTTGAAGTACTTGTGGTAGTCATACTTTACAGCTAATGATGCAAAAATGGTATTATTGACTAGAGCAGATCGTAAGTCAGTAAGAACTCCTGGAGAGTGTTGCCGTGGGTCTTCATAAAGGTGCTTGGTTATGAGGTAGTCCAAAATTGCATCTCCCAGGAATTCTAAGCGCTGGTAACAATCTTGAAGCATTGGAAATAAAAGAATGTACAACACCACAATTAAGTTTAACACACACGTTCTTTCCAGGCCTTTCTGGATAAGAGGTTTGGTACACTGCCATGTAAATTCCACAAACTAACCAATGCTCAGAGAAGACAATCTGTTTTGTTTTTTTTTACAATAGGTATCTTTTGTGTTTAAAGAGATTGCTATTGAATTATATTTAGAAAAAATATGAAAAAACAGAAGTTACATCTAATAATAAAGCCTCTTTTGAACCAAATGTTAATTTGTCAGGCTAGCAACACTTGCGCTTATAACCAATTAATGATTTTCATATTGTGCTAAGGAACAGCAAAAAAATAAAATCAAGAGATTCCACCAACATGTTAATCTGAAAACAACAATTAAACCTCAAAAAAACTGATAAAGAACTCCATGTATTAAAAGCAGGGGGAACATACAATCTGAGATTTTTCATCTGATCTGCCACACGTTTAGACTTCTCAACAAGCACTGAACCAAGATTCCCATTCAGAATAGGTCTTTTAAACTGGAAACTATAATTGCCAACCCTCTTTTTTTGTTTGTTAGTATGTATATAAGTAAAAAGGAATCCTCTATCTTCTCTAAAATGTAAATATATGTGTGTGCAATATTACCTAGAATGAATTAAAAACCAAAGAAGTGCTTCAGTGATTTGTCAGGACCATTTCTCAATGTACTAACATTACAAATTTACTTACTTCTTTAATTAAAGCAGAACTTTTTTACTCCTTGGAATAAGGAATCAATTCACTATGGGGAAAAATCCAGACTGCTGACTGCACAAGAATTTGCCTTTCACTTCAAAAAGGGTTGGAATTTTACCATGGTTTGTTTTTAACTGCATATTATCATAGGAAACTATTTAAAGTTTTAGAATGAATGAATACTAAATTAATTGGTATAAGCAAAAGTAATTCAAGAAGATTACAGAAACATAAATTTGTATTGCTATAAAATCTTTTAGGAGATCATGTAGAGAAAAGTTAAGCAGTTAACCTGAAATTAATATTTAGTCTTATTTAGTCAATTGCTTCAAACTTGAACTTTAAATATTTACTCAATGAAATGTCTACATAAATTAAGCCTTCCAATTTACAACTTGAAACAGAAGTCTCCATATTTTGCTATCCTATAGACTATTCAACTAATAGAAGTTGTATAGTCTACTTTTAATCTTCAGAAGTACAGTCAAAGGGTAGTATTCTTTGGATTAAATGATGGGACAAATTTGCTAAATATATGTGCAAAACATGATCACTATTTCTAGAAGTACATTGCAATACTCCAGAGTTCTACAAGAACTTATTTCAGCTAAATGAGGATCTAATGTCATATACAACTAATGATACAGCATCAGAGATGAAAAATGCTGCTCTTTTCCAAAACTTGGTTAGACTTCAGTAAATCTTCTATCTGTAACAAGTCAAAATATGAATAATCATTGCGAGACAGTTTCAATAAATATTGCCCTCTAAACATGAGGCTAGATATTCTTTTCTAACATTCTGTATTCAGAGACTATTAACATCTTAAAATAATGCCTAAAAAAAGACTATGTATGGGGAAGACAACATATACTCTTGCATTTACAACATGGGGAAAAACCTCTTGTTTCTTTAAGATAACTTACCAGTAATAGTATTATAATGGTACGAGGCATGAGTAAATGCCTGAAGAAGATAAGCCTTGTTCTTAAAACTGTAGTTTATTTTCTTCTCAAAGTTTTCAAAACCAGAAATAAGGTGATTTAAGGTTTTTTCAGCATCTGGGTGATCAAACATACACCTCGGTGGAATCTTCAAACAGCCATACTCCAGGTCTTTATACAGAGAAGGCTCTGAATTAGCTACAGAAGCAGAAACAGAGTTTGGTGAAAGATTTTTCTGCTCGCTGTTACAATTCTCTCTGGTAGCACACAATGGGCCTTCCCAATCAGTCTTTTTAATTACAGGGAGCACCTTCAGCCCCAACGAACACAGGAAAAGCTGAGCAGCTCTTTCACC
Organism: Actenoides lindsayi; assembly: GCA_025331215.1. Lineage (NCBI taxonomy): Eukaryota > Metazoa > Chordata > Aves > Coraciiformes > Alcedinidae > Actenoides > Actenoides lindsayi. The sequence goes on from WTSP01004987.1 coordinate 34,148, forward strand.
ACAGCTGGTCAGATAGCAGCCCAACAGGGCTTCCACACAGTCTGCAATACTTTTGTCAGCAATACACTGCTCTGTATGCAAGTCATATGAGATAGACTGTTTTCCTGCATCAACACCACAGTTTTCTTCTGATGGATTCCAGAAACCCACTACAAAATCATCCTCTTCAACAGCCTTGCTAGGATCCAGATAGCACATAGCATCCCAAGAGCTATAGTCAAAATCATCAAAATCTGATGAAAACTGAACATTACCCAGGGATGACTTTTTGGGTGTTTTCCATTCATAGTTTGAATCAGTGGTTGAAAAGTGAGAGAGAGAAATTTTCTTCACAAAAGCCCCTGATCCCATTAACATATTATCTATGAATTTGATATGCTCCTGATCATACTCCAGAAAATCATCTTCAAAGTCTGTTTCTTCCTTGGGTAACCTCCACATTAGGTCTTCATCCTCTTCTTCATCATCATAATCATCAAGTTTACCATTAGCCAACAAGTTCTCCTTTGTCTATGAAAGAACACAAAAATATGGTACTGAGGAGAGAAATGAGAAACCTTTATTCCAGAATTGTCAGAAGAGTAGGATCTGAGTAGCGTCTGCTAATAGTAGGACTGATACTGTAATGTTCCTAATTACACTGTCTGATCACATGCACAATAAAACCTCATTTAACACTAGCATTCTAAGACTAAAATAATTGCCTTGGAATACAAACCCTTCATTAATAAACTAAAATAGCATATGGTCTACATATAACATGCTACATTTCATACAAACTCATGTTTATACTTGAATGTGACGCACATACAACTAACTTGAAATCCACTAAACATTATACACTTGCATATCAAAAGAAAAAAGAATTCTAAATTAGCAAATTTAGAAAGGTATGATAAACAGTTTTGGGTGCACCTTTCTCTCTACCTGCTAAGTAAGGCTACTATAAATGTCAAATCAATGTAATTTTGAAGATTCTTTCTTCATCCTTCTATGCAAATACTAAAGGACTTGCAGGGTTTACTATAGTCACAATCACAATAATCTTGGTTTTGGAAGACAGAAACAAAACACAGTCAATGTAACAACTGTAAGAACTTCTTTCCCCTACTTTTCAATAATCATCACTCGAAGCAACATAATACATTTATCTATGTTCTCAAACACAGTTAGCTGCAAATTAATTCAGGCTGCTTGGCAAAACAGTAGAAAGTGAGCTTAGTGAATCAGTGTGGACTATTTTTATATTACAGATCAAACCCAAGAATCTAATATCAGTTAGTTGGCAAGAATCTAATGCTTATGTGGGTGACAATATGTGCTGGGGATTCAATAAGAGATCTAGCTGCTTATCGGATGTTAGATATAGGCCAATTTTTGATTCTGTAAGAACCACAGCACAGTCAATAATTCTTAATTTTAACAAGTATGGAATCCCTACAGTTTGTCATACATTTAACATCACTCGGATTTCAACATAAGCAAGTCTAAAAATGGAAAAGCAGAAAAAATGGCACACTTCAGTAATACAAGCTTTTGTTGTGTATTTTTTAAACTGAATATTAACATATATATTAAATCATGAAGTAGGATAATAACTGAATGCAAAGACAACTAGTATTAATCCTATCCTTTAAACAAGTACATATTTGTTAAAAGTTTCATGTTTTCTTTTTCAGGCTATATTTACAGCCTTAACTATTCAAAGAAAAGTTAAAGGTGTTACTGATTATCTAATACTTACATACATACCCAAGAGCAAAACTCGCATCTCATGTCTTTTCCCTCCTCATATTGAGCAAATTGGTACAGAGTGATGTAAATTACACACTGAACACAGATATGCCCAAGCTATACGATGCTGTCTGTACAATTTGCCATGGCCCCAATCCAGGAAAGCACTTAAACATACTAGCTAAAGGCACAAGTGGTCTTCCTAAGATCAAAAGGACTATTCACAGGCTCAACCCAGCATCACTGATGTCAGCGGGAATTCTGCCACTGAACTTGATAGGAGTAAGATCAGATTCAAAGTGCTTTTCTGGATTGGGTCCTGAAAGACAACACCATTTTGAATCAAGTTGAACAGCCTATATCTGCCCTCAATCTATGTATGTCATACTGTAGGTCTCAGTCACTTAGTCTTGCAAATCTGTGAACCAGATGCTACCACTGGAACCTCTCCCTTAGGGCCAAATGCACAACCCTTTAGAGGCGTAGTTGGGTGGCAGCTATAAGGTGCACTAGACAGCACCTGAAATCATCGAAAGATCAAATAGATCACAACACTCCTCACAAGGAAAGGACAGGCTTAGTCAGGTTTAGTAAAGAGAGGAGAAGAAATAGAAAGTGGCTATGGGAATTCATAGTTTAGACATTTTTCCAAAAGAATTTCTGCTCCTGTAATTACCCATCTCACATATACATAGCAAGGATTTCTGTAACTGAGCAGAAAGAGATAGCAAAGTTTTATTTGAAATAGTCACTTTGGATACTAGTAGCAGCAGAATGCTCAGAACAAGACAAATTTAACCAGTCTCAACTAGAGCTAGTAATGACACCTCTATATGGACCATTCAAAACAGATTTTAGTGTCTGCTGTTGCAAAGATTATACATGATAAATTTCAGGTTTACTACAATTCACAACTTTCTTACAACAGAATTCATTCTAATTAGCAGGACAGCTACATGAACTACCCTAACATTGTCTGCACGTCTCTTCTTGCGTAAAAAAAAAATAATTAAAATTAAATGATGACAATGAACAGTAGGTAAAAGAGACAAAGGAATTCTGATAATTCTTTTTTTTTTTCACCATCAGACAGCATTAAAAAATACATCAACAATGAATTCCAGAAGAAACAACCTTTTCTTAAGGAATAACTGATTGATTTTTGAGTAAGTTATGGCCACTTACAAGCTGAAGTTAAATACAAGTAAGGGCTTTTTTCCATACTTTCTGGAAATCAGCTATTTGATCAAATGAACCAAAAGAAGTTCCTTTCCCTTAACAAAGCTTGATAACACAAACAATACCAATATTTGACTGGGATGTTTTAGTAATAATTTGCCATAATGATATGAAATTTCTAGACCCAGTCATAGACCATCAGGCCATGAATGGATAATGAAACTTATATCTGAGAAAACAAAATACCTACTTGTCACAAACCCCCACTTCTGTTTCATCACTGTCTGCAATTTGGTCTGAAATTTTGTGGTTTATTTACAAATAAACAGTGACTAGCAAAGATGAAGGGCCCACTGATAAGTTATGGAGAACCAGACGTTTTTTAAAACAAATTATTAGTTTCTGATCCAAATGTGCTATCTTACTTTTACAAAGATAGAGCAGTAAGTCCCTTTGAAATGAAATCTTGGCACAATACAGAACCACAACAATCAGGTTGTTTTATTCTGCAATAAACATTTATTTGCACAGTACATTGACCTAATAGTCCTCTCATGTGCCCTCTGGTGGTTCTACAATCCAAGTGTGGTCTTCATAACTGGGAAAAAGAAATATTCCTTCACCTCCTTCCCCCAGCCTCCAAGCCGGCCTCAAACACTTAAAAGACTGAATTACTGACTGCTGTGATCAGTGATATATTTTACACATAGACTTCTAGTCTCGACATACAATGAGTTTAGTCAGAACATAATTTGAGTTGTTCCACATAAAGATTTGTCATTCTGAAGCTTTCGGTGACAGACAGTGAGGGTGTCTAAGCCGGAGTTATATTTTGGATGAGAAGTAGCTCCCAGTCATACCCATGCTGTAGCTAACAGCAGTCAATAGTGGACATTTCCTCAAGCCAGTTCTAGTCTTCATTCTGTCTCAGCACTATTGAAAACAGCCACTCCTTTTCATATATTCTACAAAGATAACTCAGTTATTAAAAAGCAGTCGGTCTTTTGCCTATACACAATATGGCAAAATCAATAATGATAATTCTGTTTAAACCTTCCAACAGAAATTTCAGAAAAACTCCTGCTACCATACTAACTACAAGCAAAAAAGTTCTTCTTCTTTGCTTTTCCACTAATATATACATGTGTTATTGGATGATGTTCAGTACATTTCCTTACTTTGGGATCAGATTTCCTCTCATTTTCCAGAAGTTATAGTGAAGTTTTAGAAAGGAAACAAAGATACAGATTTACTCTTTTTTTTTTTTTTTTTCCTCCTCCTTATGAAAACATAGCAAAATATCTAGGGGTGGGAAGACACAGGGGTGAGAAAATATAGAATGGATAATTCTCAACATCATTAAATAAAGTCTTACCATTTCGTCTTTCTCCCACTTATCAGTGTTGCTCTTGTCCTGGTTTACTATGTAACCAGGAGGAAGCCAATTGACCGGGGGATCAAAAATGGATACCACCATACGACTGGGCAGTCCTTTCTTTTTTCCAAGGCGATACAAGTTACAGTTGCTGACCTTCAAGAAAAACATTCTGATATATGTCTGGACATACAGTTACATAAAGAAGGTTAAAATGCAAAAGGAGCCAAACAATTTTAGTATGTCAAACCAGATCTTGTAGGATTATGCATTTTCTCTAGTTCTCAAAAGGGAGTTCAGCTTTCTTAATATGGTACAACCAATTCATAGCAAGGGACAGATTTTTATGTTTTTTTTTCAACTCCAAGCATATTAGGTATGAATTTCAGTTAACAAATGTGATAGATTAAACTCTCTTTGCAAAACAAAATTATTACCACTTTTAAACTAACAGTAAATATAACCTGTGCAAGTGCCATTAATTACCAGTGTTCATAATCGAAATTCAGAATAGATTTGGAATGAAAAATGATTGCTTTTATGGGTAAATTGACCTAAACCTTGGCAATAGAAAGTGTTAAAACAGTTCCATATAACAAATCGTATTAAGTCATAATCCAGATGTTATTTTGATAGCTTCTACAATTCTTTTCAAGATTTTAAAGGGAAGGGAAAAAAAAGCACTCATACATAAACATACTTCCTTTTCCTTTTTAACTATCAATTTCTGATCTCTGTTTGTCATTTTAAATACCCTATGTTTGTTCTTGAAGTCTCAAAATTTGAACTTGAATATTCCACTACTTCCTTGATTTTAACTGTGCAATTCATCTAGTCCTCCTTATTTTCCAAGATTAATGTACTCAATCATTTAATTTTCAGAGTGATGCATTTTATTAGAGGTACACAATCAAATACTTAGAATTTAATTGATCACATTATGTGAGGAAAAAAACAACCCAAAAAGCCCTCAAAGTTTCACATGATTGATTATTCCAGAATATAAAACCAGCAGCAGTAGAACTAAAGACTCTGCTCCCTACTCTTTGCATTTACTTTAAAATACTTTCAAAAGTTCTGATGGAACAGTTCTGCAAGATTTTTTTTTAATTTTTTTTTTTTAATTTTTACTGTTCCTGTAAGAGCATGCTGAAAGTTTCCAAGGAAATTAAGTTATTGAGGAAACAAAGGAAAGGTCAAATAAAGCTACAACCTAAGGCTCTGTGCTGCTAACCCAGTCCTTCATTCAAGCTCTCCTGTTCCTACTCAATACAGCTCTAGTAGTGTTCAGTTCACGAAACATCCTCACTAATCCAGACTTCTAGTTCTCTTCGGTCCTGTCCATTCTTAGCCTGGTAATCAGCTGGTTTACATTTCAAAAATGAACTGCAGAAAACAGTTTCAATCAATCACAGTTATGACAACATTAATCCAGCAGTCCTGTATTTTTATTCCCAATATTCATGCTACCCAATGTAGCAGTAACGCTGTGGAATTACATCAACCTTCTAGCAAAATTTATATGGCTTGTTACAGTATGCCTTTTACATAATACCATTGGATTGTTACTACTTACTTTTTTGCTTCTCATATATGACAGCCGTCCCTCATGAGCATCAGGGTAAGTGCAAAACAAGTAGGTAGTGATGGCATGCTTTAAAAATGAATCACCAAGCATTTCCAGCCGCTCCAGATTAAATCCATCACTAGCATTTGAAAGAGTCAAAGCTTGAAGAATGAGACCAGGATTAGGACCAAGAGTTTTTGAGGAGTACCCACTGGAAGGGTTCTTTTCAAATTCTGCTCTGTCTTTTGAAAGATTAATAGCTTTTGAAGTACTGGTGGTCACTGCCATTTTGGGGCATCCATCTGAGGTAGATCTGTTATCATTTCCATCAAGGTATTTATTACTCAGTAGAGTACATTCATTGCTGGGCTTGGGCTGGTTCTCACTGTTGTATAAATTCTGAATGGGATATGAGGTAGTTGGTTGTACAGGTATTTCCTGCCTGCAGTAATTCAGCTGATTTCCTTGGCAAAAGTCTCTGTTAGCTAAATCACAATTGCCATTGGCAAGATTTTTATTACAAGTAATACCATTAATTGCTGCAAGTTCTGCCGAGACATCAATTTGGAGTTTACTGGGTGACTCATTGAGCAATGTTCTGTAACTCACAGACATTTGGTCATGGTTTTCTGCAGAAGAGGTTCTATTAGCACCTTGATGTGCAGCATTTTCAGGGACTACAATTGTGCTGTGCTTACAGTAATTTTCATTCTCTGCTAAAGAGGAGTTAGGAATAGAGATGAAGGATTTGCTGTCAATAGACTTTTTCCATCCGAAGTCCAAATTAGGATATCTGTAAAGATACATAATAATTTTGTTAACAAAAAGTATCACAAAACAAGAAGGCTCTACCTGCGTACACGTTTAAAAAAAGCCACGTTAAACTACAGAATCTAACTTTCCTATTCACAATCAAATCTTTTCTAACTATGTTTCACTGAAAACTGACATGAGTTAAACAAAGGGTATCGGGTTGAAATGCATGCACTGATGGTTAAGTTTCCACTTTGTTTTCCAATCAAGTCAGATATCATATTGAAGAATACATATTGAAAAAGTACATGCCTGAAATCTGCAGGAAGTGATTTAACCCCTACACCAGCATCAGTGGCTGTTTGAGCTCTTAGTTCCTCTGCTGTTAAAAGGCAGTGCAGGCGATAAAGTATGCTGGGGAGGCAAACTGCTTTTCTCCACAATGATGCTGGAATAGGATGTATAGCACAGAGCTCTGGAACCAGTATCTGGGGAGAGGAGGGGAGAAGAAAAGAATTTTATTTATAGAGCTAGTTGTCACATTATTGTTAAGAGAGAGGCAACTTGAATAAGACACTTCTATTTTACCTGCTTGTTCTGCAAACTTTCCCACTTTGCTTTCCTCTTCTCAGCACTGCTTAGTGGAAGTGCTTTCCCCTTCTGATTCAAATGGCGAGGAGTCAAAAGATTAAGTCTAGAAACCACATTAAAATACTTTAATTAAATAACTGATGAATAGAACTAGCCTAAATTTTCTAAAGCGATGACTTATTCTTAGTATTCAACCGTAATGCCTTGTGAAGTGGCAATACAGTTACCTCTGGAAAAACATGGACTCGAGTTACAGTTGTTTTAAGTTAAGTAACCATCAAGAAAAAAATTAAAATTCAGTAATTATTTTGGAAAACACAATCCCTCAGCTTAATTCCACAATTAGAAAAAAAGGCACTTTATTATCAAACTCCAAATGTCAGATATAAATATTATGCTACTGTTGTATTACTGTTGTTACCTTGAAGATGTGTGGTCCACATCCAGCAATGGCTGGTTGAGATTGGTAAGGTCAAGATTATACTTTGTTTTATAATATTCAGCAAAAGTTTCATATTCAGGGGAAGGGAATTTACTGAGTGGAGTAAGATCAGTGTATACATCAGCAACATAGAATCGATGAGGCTGATCAAAATTTCGATACCTAAAAAAGATAAAATATTTCAGCATATGTTCTAGCATTAGAGTAAAGCTTGTGCTACATTCTTTGTGTTCTAATGCAGTCAAGTTACAAACAGTTAAATATCTCACGAGGTTTTTGGTTGGTGGTTTGTTTGGTTTTTTTATGTAGAAACCATTTGTCTAGCTAACTCAAATACAAAATGAAAAGTGTGCTATAAGATAAAAGAAGAATAAAGTCAATCTATGATCTATGAAATTACCTCTACGGAAGGATTTAAATTAAATGCAGGGTGTCTTCAGTATCTAATACAAAAACTGAGCTCTGCTCCAACAGTAATTTTGCAAATGATCATTTCTTAATTCTAGATACTTAACAATTAAGCTGATAATTTATCTTTTTAATGTCTAGTCTCCTATGTGCTACAATCAGTAGAAATGGAGTTCTGCATACGTACTACCTCACATCTACATTGGCATTTTAACCAAATCATCCTCCAAATAAAGGTAAAATACAAACCTCCAAATATGTAGCAAGGTAAATTCACAAGCCTTCCAAGGACAATGCAGTTCTTGTAATACAGGCTGAATGTTAGAAAAACAAAGCTAGAATGCTGCAACACCTTTATTGTTGCTACTGATACTCATTGGATAAACCAGTGATAAACCTATAACAATACTACTAAAAAATTGTTAAATCCACACTCAATATTTACATTTGCATATTAGCTTATTTTGCACTCTGATCTTCTCCATCTATTATTTTAAGATTCTATTCATGTATCTAATTAGACAGCTCTAAATAAAATTAACACTTGATTAGGAAGTCTTTTACGCTTTCTTCCAAAGAGAAAAATCAGGAAAACCATATTCTCAGGTTGTCTGAGCTTCTTCACTGAAGAACATACTGTTTAAAGGAGCTTTCAGGAAATCTTTTTTTCTTATCTTATTCACAATCATGCCTATTCTGAAGAATTTAATCAGAAGTGTACCAATATACAGTCATTGTATTATGCTTCCCCCAAGCTGCTTAGAGCCAATAGCATAGAGAAGGATAAGCAGCCAATCAAAACCTAAACCAAACAACCAAAAACAAAAAAACCCCCAACCTAACTCAACCCGACCAACCAAAGAAACCAACAAACAAAAAAAAAGACAGGGGGAAAGAATACTACTGGTTTAAGCACTGTGGCCAGATCTTCAGATAGGTGAAATATCATAGCTACATTTAAGTCCAGCAACTGTGCTAATTCATACCACCTATGACCTACTTCTACAGCATTAACTCCAATCACACCACGTAATGCTTATACACAATGATGGTCTGGCACCTTTGTTACACTATCATTTTTACCATGGTTTTATCCACAGTGGTAAGAAGACAATAAAGAAATAAAAGAAGTCTAAAAGATGAGGCCAAAAGAAAGTACTATTATTTATCTTTCGTATATATTCTGCAACTACCATAGTTTTACAATACAGTAGATACAAGCACGAGGCAGTCAGTTTGCTGTCTTTTTTAAAATCATGCCAAACATGACACAGGAAATAATTAAGTCTCCACAAAACCTACCGATTCTGGAAAACCAGTACATAAAATGATGTAAATTTCTCCTCTAAACACCACTCAATAGAAAAATCCATTTCACTGGTCTTTTTCACTTGTTAATTTTTCCATCTGCCAAGAGCATGCATTCCTCTATGAGGTCTTTCATGTGAATCAACAATGACCAGAGAACAGGACTCCCACTCAATCTTCCACGCTAAAAATGGGTTTCAGGAGGCCAGTTCTTGACAAAGCTGCAAGATTTTATCAGAATGCTATGTATGCTTCGTTGTGAACTCTGCTATTCCTAATAAAAAGGTAATGAGAATTGGAAGGCCTAAACACACATAACCTACTACATGAGATTAACTATTGACTAAAAAATATCTTTTAAATATTTGAGACACCACCAGATACTTTCAGATTAATAGCGCACATTTCTAACGAGCAATTTTGCTGCAGATACTAACATCCCATTATTACAAGTGCTTGTATGAACAGAGTAGGTATGTACCTAAAGTACGTATACAGTACTCACCGTGGAATGATAACCGCATCCTGGTAATCTTCTAATTTGAAGATAAAAGGCAGTTCTTTTGTATACTGTGTACTGGGAATGCCTGTACGTGCCTCAGATTTCTCAATGTCTTCCATAAACTTAAAGTCAATGTCCAAAGTGCTGGAGTCATCAACTGAAAAAGGCAAATGCAAAACTCAGTTATTCAGGTGAGAGTTTTCCAGGCTGAACTCTTCCAGGAAGTTGTAATTTTTAAAATATTTTTTTTTTAATTATTTAATTTTTATTTCTTATTCTATACATGTTTGATTATTTAAAAAAAAAATTCTAAGGAGAGATATATAGATTTTGGCCCTTTAAGAAGTCAGCCAAAACCTAATACAAACCAACCTACATCACCAAGTTAAAACTAATTTTGAATTGTGAAGTAGCAATACAAATATATGACAAATTTTCAAACCACCACAAATGGTATTATTTCTACAGTAACATATGATATGTAAAATAAAATTTGCAAAACACATTGCTAAATATATTAAAGGTGAATATTTAAAAAACAAAACCTCTGTTCTTACCAACATTAAGAGGTAGAACACAGTACGCTGAATCAGCTTCTGTGGGTTTGAACTCTAGTGCAGGTTTCTCAAGACGAAGAATATGTGAAAAAATGTACTGGTGGAGTCGCGTTATCAGCTCAAGCATTTGCAGAGACAGAGTGAAACCAGATTTTTTAAGCTCAATAGATATTGTAACCTCTCCAGAGCGAGTATACACAGGAAAGTGAGGAATCTAAAACAGAAAGGGAAAAAAAAAAAAAGAAAAAAAAAAGAAATCAAGAGGGAAAATCCAGAGTAGGACTGGTTATTTAGTTCAGATGCTGAGGTAGTGCTTGCCTGACCCCAAAGCAAACTGAATGAAACTGGATTGGAATTTTGACTTTTGATGACCATCAACTATAGATGATATTTTGAAGGACTAAAGAATGATTATTTCATTTTTTAATAGTTCTCCTTGCATTTTACAGCTCTTCTCTTTATACAAGATCAAGTTAAAACTGAAGTCTTTTCCATTATGGAGGAAGAAATGTGAAAATCAGCACTATTCCTGACATGTTTTCTCCTGTGGACAACAGAAAATATAAGCTGAGGAAGACTTTTCTTCAAATGAGTCTCATCCACAGAAAATGCCTTTCTATTAAAAAATTTCTGAAACAAGAGGTGCCAACTTCAATTAATATTGTTTTCTTTTTCTGATGCTGCAGACTAGGAATGCCAAGAGGACTTGTAACTAAAACCTTCATATAGACACAGTAGAACTGCAGGCCACCCCTGTAGCTGATATGTCACTCCTATCATATCTCATACAAGAAAGGAGGGATTTTGAATTTCCTGCTGCAAAATAATAAAAATGGTAGACCAGAATTTTGGCAAAAAAAGGACAGATTGCTCCATCACTAAAGACAGAAAATGAAGTGGTCACTGGACTGGATGGATATTACTGCTTATTTTCCGGAGGTTGCTTGATAGAAGCAGCACTCACAGTCATTTCCAACTCTTCAGTCTGGGGCTGGAGAGTAAGTGGCAAATGACAGGTTTTAAGGCATGCAGAATAATGAAAGGAGCTAGATTCATTACCTGAGGTATAGGTTTGGCTGTCAATATGCCAAAACATCTTGTGGTATCCTCAGGAGGATATAGCTTTCGTCTCCTGAAGTTGAGTTCATCAGGTAGAGGAGTCGTTAACACCATTCCTATTACATACAGGTAACAGGGCTGATCAGGTTTGGGATAACTATCCCTCAAACATTCTGGAATCTAAAAATCAAAAAAAGCAACACCAACATTAACATGATAAAAGTCAGCAAAATTCACCTAAGAACTGTTCTTTGAACAAGGCTTCACACATTTATTTGGAAAGGTAATGCTTGCTTTCTTCAGCAAAAACATTTAGTCAGCAGCCTAGCCTGGCAGCCACGAGACCTGTCTGAACACTTGCATCAAAGGAGCACGATGCTCCCAGATCATCTTGTTTGCTAAGAGGCAACTTCCATCACATCCGTGAACTTCTTCTGTATCCACCCTGTGTTAGAAATGGAAGTCTAACTGTAGAACACAGACAGCATTTCACCATAAATACAATTGATGTTTTGATGTCAATTTCCATATTTAGCCAGCAGCTCTGGAGCGCACTTTATGCACAGGGGCTTTGGACAGAACTTAAAAGTAGAATAAATCAAAAAAAAAAAAAGGTAAAGAAAAAGAAAAATGTGCGCACATAGGAAAACCCCTACATCCCAGTAATTTAATTTTCATATAAGCTTGGCTAAGCTTACAGCTTCATGAACATGGATTCTTTTCCTCAGCAGAACTTTCATGTATGAAAAATGTTTTTTATACACTTGGAACAAACACACAAACACAATTTGATACAGTACCCCTTTGCTCAGGCATTACACAACAGAAGTTTTCTAATAACAATTCCAGTTTGCAGATGTGAATACTCACAACAGCTACAAGCACTTTTAACTTTGCTGCTCGTATTTGTCATAAACCTTAAAAACCTATGCTTTACATTTGGTAGGAGTTCATTACTTTGTAGGTCTCAAAAATGATCCTCCCATTTATCTAAAACTTAATTGCAATACATGTTGCATGTAGTCCTGGATTTTAAAGTTATACTCTAGCAGAACTAGGGCCTTGGCTTAATGGAAAATTACTTCTAAGTTTATAACTGTATTAAGCCCAAGAGGATCTTGTAGAGCTTCAACATTTGCCAGAGCTTCTTTTCCAGATGTGAAAAGTTTGTGCAAAAGCACGGGAATGTATCTTGGATTCTACATTAAAAAAGTAACCAAGCAAGAATGATGCATCACTTGACAAATCAACTCCTCTGAATGAGAGATACCACAATCATGCATTTTATGCATCACACTTATTCCAGCAATCACTAGTGAGGTAAGAGGACTCAGAAAGGCACTTGTAACAAGCAGTACCAAGGAAGACTGCAAAAATTCAAGCCAATTGTGAAGTCTTGCAAGAAAAAGATTTTCTCATCTGTCATTCCCCCTGTAATATACTCTGTGATGCCACTGTATCCTTTCCTAAAGCCTTCCTAATAACTGAATAATTTAAACTACTAATAGAATTGGGGTATGTGGAGGATGCCAAGAATGGAATTACTTAAGAGCTATCACCATAACTGAGGCTGCACGTGAACACAACACAGAACTGTAACCTACTACTGAGGTGTGCATCCTGACTTTCCTTCACATGACCAAAGGCCATCCATTTCTCCGTGACATTTGAAGATTATCAGAAGCTACTAAGCAATCTATTCTGAATGAGGTCCCTGTCCTATTCAAAGAACCTTAGACACAACATGTAACAGCAGCAGGAGAAGAATGAAGGTTCTCGAGTAGTTGCATAATACTATGACAAAGCTTTTCTTCTGCATTTTATCTTACTTTTAAAGTACTTGACATTCCCCCATAAATACTATCTAAGAAGTCAAATTTTACAAACTTACATGGTTGAAATCTGTTGTAACAATCTACAGATAAGTTACTTAATGCAGAGCTGTAGTAAATATCTTATGTGACCCCTTTAGCATATAGGTATAAAACTTAGAACTCTTATAAAACTAAAAAATACTAAAGTGTACGCACTTGATATTCTAAGATTTAAATCAAAAATTCTGCAACTCTGTGTTTGACCAAAAAAAAAGACTAAATCAAGCATCTTAAAAGGAAAAAAAAAGTAATTCTGTGTTTAGTGCCTGGCAGATAACTTTGACGCGCTGGGCATCTCCTTCAATACTTCAATGGGTGCAAGCTGGAGCATAAAGAGGTTCCGTAGAAACATAATGAAAAACTTTTTCACTGAGAGGGTGACAGAGCACTGGAACAGGCTGCCCAGAGGGGTTGTGGAGTCTCCTTCTCTGGAGACATTTACAACCTGCCTGGACGTGTTCCTGAGTGACCTACTCTAGGTGGTCCTGCTCTGATAGGGGGGTTGGACTAGATGATCTTTCGAGGTCCCTTCCAATCCTTAACATTCTGTGGTTCTGTGACTCAATCTTCAATTATTTGATTAGAAAGCGAGTAATTCCTCCTTTGCTCTAATAAATTTACCAAAGAACTTCGATCTTACAGATTATTAATGCAGGATAATTTTTCTTCCCAGTTATTTCCATACTAGGTAAATACAGCCAACAAGCTTTAGAGAAAGCACACACTCTTTAGCATATGGTCCAGTAACCTCATTCGGGTATAAGCGCAAGTTACCATACAGTTTAAACTGAAAAATATTTCCACTACAAATTCAAGACTTGTAAAAGATTCTTATCAGATAAGATTAAGAGTTGACAATTTTGTTTTATCAGTACATAAAGCATTCGATCAGAGCTGTAGACAGCAGTGAGCACTACTAACAGCTTTTGGATAGCACTGTCTTCGTTTTGTAGAGCCTGGCCTTCCTGGAACACTGGTTTCTTCTTCATCATGTAAATCAAGCTCCTCCTCATATTTAACTGTTTCTTTACCAACTGGCATCAAATGATCATCCAGTTCACCTGAGTATTATGAAAGAATACAGAGAAATAGCATTATGAACAGTCAAATCTTGCTTCCTTCTGATACTATGCAGCAGATGTGATTGCACATGAAAACATCTCACCTAAGTTTTTAAAATATACTTAATACCACAAGGCTCTGAAAGTTTGTGCAACTTTGGGGAAAGACTGATAAAGGTTAAGTATTTTTTCCAAAAATTCAAAGTAAAAATGTCTGAGTTTGTAGTAAAATTTGAAATCTGTAATGAAAATAGCAACGAAAAAGAAACTTTGTTTGCCCGTAAAAAACAACCAGTGACTGAAATACTCATTTTAAAATCACTCACATGGAGTTACACCAAGAAACAGAGAACAGTTATATTTCTGTATCATTCTAAAAAGGGAATTATTTCTGTTGAACGTGCACTCTCAACACTGAGTTGAGCCATCACAGTGTTATTCTTGGATACATTTATTGGTATGAATTCAGTGATCAAAAGGTTTAACTCAGACAGAAGAAAAAATACAAACCCCAGACCTATTTTTTTTTTTAAAAGGTACATAAATACTTCTGTATTTCATCAAAGACCCTGTAACATGGAATTCTCTTTAAAACATTCCACAATAAAGAATAAGCTCCATTACACTTACTAGAGACAAGAGAGCTGGAGTAATTCTGCAATTTTCTATTTCTGGAATATTACTTATGATAGAGTAGAGAATACAATAAACTTAAGGGTGCGTATTTTACATTTTAATTTGTTACAACTCACTTTAAAAAACAAGTTAGATTTTGACTGCAGGATGTAGTCCCTGAGCTATAATCAACTTCTTCAAAAGAACAATTCTTTTCCCCCTTATTAAACGTAGTCAATGTCTCAATTCATGTCTTGTATTAATGTTGCATTTACTGTTTAAGACAAAATATGTAAAATAACAAGATTCCACTGAAAAATTTAACTTTAGCTTACAAGGTGTAAGCTAAAATGGTAAGTACATAAGCAGATCACAAAGTGAGGCAAAAGAAAGGGAGCTATAGTAGAAATGCATGTATGTGCGTAACATCAGTACCATGTTCAATTACAAAATATTCTTTACCCAAGAGATGTTGCTTTTCCAGTTCTTACCAATTTTGTGCAGTTTTTCACAGCAAATAAGAGCTACAACTCTCTCAGCCAGTCTTGCACAGCTCATTGGAGGACCCTACAAATATTTAAATATTTCCTTTAAAAGGTGTGGTTGATTAGCATGTTTAACACAAAGATACTAAGTAAGCAAAACTTTAAAAATATATACTGATGACAATTTCGTGAACACATTCAGGGTTATGTTGTTTCTCCACAGAAGGCAAAATTACAGGAACTCAACACACTATTGATCTAAACCAATAAAGGACGTTTTTGTACAACTGATACATAAATGCATGAAAAGAGCAAGGCACTGAGAAGAAAACGTGAGTATTTTTGCCTTTAGAATAAACAGTAACTGCTGGAAAACAGACTGCAGCAGAAACAAAAGTGATATAAATACAGTTAGAGAACACAATACAGGAAAAGAAAAAGTAATTTTCATTAACAACAATGAAACTAATTCTAGAAACAGCAGACATCTATACCAACATAGTCACTTATTTCCATGCTTTTCCTTCCCCAAATACCTACAACAATTGAAGCTCGAAGAGGTGAGTTGATTGGCAGGTAGAGAGTGGAGTAAAACGTATGATCAGGTAGTTCTCGGGTTTTACACTTGGGAGCTAGGTGTGTAAATGGATCACTTGGTAATCTAGCACAGTACCTAAGTTGAAAAAACATTTTACAAATCATCAAAACCTGCAAATTGAAACCTAAACACATTTCAGTGGTGTTTCGGTAATTTACATTGCCTTACTGGTGTAAACACTACAGAAGATGATTTGAGGCCATACTGAGCACTGTAAGGGTAAACTACTGACTCCTATCCAACTAACCGAGCAGAAGTCCTTTACTACAGAGCTGGTCTCCAGCCATGTGCTTCTATGGTTGATAGTGATGCACAAAACTATTCCATCACAGGCCCCAGTGTCTGGATTTGTCTTTGTTTAATCTCCTGAGTTTACTGTTGTCCTATTCCTCCTATTTGTCATGGCTCCCCCTCTGAATGGCAGCCTTTCCTCCATTGCACTTCCCCTCTCCCAAACAGCTGTCAAATGCAAACGTGCTGATGTTAACTGTACTGGACCTTCTACTAGCCCACAAGTAGTGTCACATATAACCAGCTGCTAGCCAGCCTTTGAACCATCTACCATTACATCCTTCCAATCTTTCCTCTTTGCCAGGTTTTATTTATCAGGCAGCCCACCAAAGTGGTCTGTATCTCAAGGATTTGGCTGCTAAGGTACTATAGCAATGGCATCAAAAGCTTTATGTAAGTAAACAAAATCCACTGCTTTTCCCTTTTTCATAGAGTCAATCACTTTATCAAACAGGACATAACACTGGCTAGGCAAAAACTGTCCTCAAGAAAACTCCACTGGCTGCTAACAACCCTCTTTGTGTCTGGAAACTGCTTCCATAAGGACTTGGCCCGTAATACCTCATATAACCAAGGCAAAATTGATCAAGTCCATAGCTCCCTGGATGTTGTTATTCCTTGCCTTTTTTGAAGTGTCCTAACATTTACCTTTTACTGTCACTGAGGACCTCCTCTAATTGCCCTGGCCTTAAAAAGATGGTATTTGGCTAGCTCCCTTAGAAGCATGCCATCCTGTCTTATGGACTTGTATTATGTTCAGTTTATTTACTATGTTTTTAAACATGACAACAGATTGCTATTACATAAGTGAATATCAGAACTGTAAGATTTTACTGAAGTTTTAACAAGCCACTTATTTATTTATTTTAAAAGCTAACTCATCAAAGGCAGAAAAACTTCAAAAATAATCTTACTACCCATATTAAAAATGGAATGTTTTCAGAGAATAGGAATCAATAGGACTACATTTATTATCAAAGCTAGAACCTCTGTTGAATAAAGCGACAAAAACCAAACTATCCTCTCAAACTGCTGTGACCCCTTACTTTAGAAGATCCTGCCAAGATTCCGAAGAGGAAATGCATACAATGCCCAAGTCTACACTTCCATGTTGTAAGACAGACTAAGAAACATTTTATCCAAGGCAAGTAGTAAAAACTGTATGTGTCTTACCTATTTATGTGTCCAATAGCAGTGTTAATAGTAACTCTTGGACTGTTCTCGTCTGGTCTCAAGACATAGGGTGGAAATACATCATCATCATCAACGATGGGTTCAGTTTCGGTTTCACTGGTATCCACAGATTTTGAGCATTTGTTTCTGAGAATCTTAATATTTCAAGAAGAGAACACAAGAGGTTTTTCTCTTAAAAAAAATATTATGACACATTTAACAAAAGCAGGTACATTCCTCTGACCTCATACCTTCTCAATTGCTTTGTACGTCTTAAGATCTTCTTCAAAACATTTGATTTTGTCTGTATCTGCTAACATAATGTAATTGGAAATTGGTGCTCTAGCTCTTCCTTTTGACTGTACATAGGAACGATATTCCGTGGGCAAATCAAAACGCACCACCAAGTTGCATTTTGGTATGTCAACACCCTCTTCGACAATACTAGTAGCAATAAGTAGGTTGGTCTCGTGTGCTCGAAATTTTCTAAGAACCTGCAAAAGTAATTAAGACAAGTGTAAGAAATTGCTCTGATACATGTTTCCATTACCAGATTCCTCAAAAGCCAATCAAAACATGGAGACTGACTCAGGAGCTCCAATAACTTGTCTAAATATACAGATTTAAGACTATTAAAAAAGTATTTTCAAAAATGCGGCAAAACTATTTATCAGAACTGGCAGATTTCTAGGAATCAAATTTGGTGCATTCAATTGCTAATATTTCTGATATTTCTACTATTCACTAAACACTAATAGAAGGCTTTGGGGGCAGACAGGGGGAGGTCAGGACAACCCAGCCAGGGGTGAGGGATCTGCGTTTGATTTCAAAATACCTTACATGCTCCGGGTGAGGTCAAAATCATGGGGGTTTATATCATTTAATGATTTACCAAATTCACTTTTAGCAAAGGTAAATATTAAAAACTAGCTCAACTGTTGAAAATGTCAGGAACCTTGATTTTATTTACTCTACCACTACCAACTCAAGGCAGAAAAATCAGATGGTTAATGATCTGACTAGACACAAGGAGAATTTTACATGAAGTTTCAATTTCTGTTCGTGCAACATGACATAGCAAGTTGTCAAAACAGGTCTAGGTTTTTGTTTTGTTTTTATGAAGAATATTGTTATTTCAAAAAATAAGCATATTTGTTAAATCAAGAGTATTCTCTGAAATATCAATGACTGTGCCCCAGATTTTGCCTCATTTGTGTTGTTTTGAAATACAGCCACAGAGACACACAAAAAATAAAAATCCCCAACCCAAAAGGTTCTGAAGGTACTGCTAGTTTCAGATATTTTTCTTGAAGTTACCTCTTCCTGTTTTCTGAATTCTACTTCCATCTGCTTGTTACGAGGCTGGTTCTTGCCAATGCCATGTCCAGTTATAAAATTGCTACTGATGTAAGCCAGTTCTGGATCTTGCTTGCCAGCTTCTTTTATTAACCTAGAAATATTACGTGCATTTTTAGAAGTCACACAACTCAGAAAGTGGAAGAAAAGTGTTTGTTTGCAAGACTTACACTACAAGAAAAAAATGGAAGCATGACAATTAAGCCATGTCAATACATAAACCGATTGATTTAGCCTTCTCTTAAAAAAGCAGTTCTAGTGAAAACCTCTGTAAGTATAATAAAAGACAGACTGCATATATACACAGCATGAGTATGCATGACATGCATTTCAGACCTACCATGGCGAACCCCGGTATTTTTAAACCAATATAATTAATCTAAGGCTCTCTGTTATTAAAGCACCCTACTCAAAACCACTTCATTTAATCTCATTCTCTTCAAATTATGACTGATTTTAGTGAAAGACTTGTAACAGTTCTCTCAACAAAGTATGTTTGCTCATTATAATGTGTTAATTTTTCCATTAAAACAGATTATTTTCCTTACTATTAAAATACATACTTTGTTCAGATCTACTAATGACAAAATGTTGACCTGCTTTTCTAAAAAGTGATTCTCTACCTGCCCAGTGAGATGTTTACTAGTTTTCAAATTAACCCAAATGCCTCTACAACTGGAGGATTTAATCCAATTCTTTAAAAGGAACACTGATCAGGGAAATAAAGATGATCTATGCTCCTAGCTTATTCCCCTACATCCTTCTTTAAGTTATAGAAGTAGGAAAGCCAGTGCTTTTGATTTCATAGACAAGGTAAAAGATTGCTTGTAACAAATAACCCACTGAATCTAGAACTAGGCATTTATAGATTTGAAAGCATAATTACATTGTGCAATTACAGTAATTATGCTGTAGTATCCTTAGTTGATCTCTTTTCAGCGTGGACAGAACCTGGGATTTCTCAACCATAATAGGTTTTTGAGCTGCAGAGCCAATTCAAAAAAAAAATAAAAAAATCAAGGCATACCAAAAAAAATTCTCTCTTGCATGTCTCACTATATCCATCCCAGCACCACTTTGCTCATAGCACATCCATCATGTCCATTACCAGGTTCTCCTCATATCCAAAGGGCAATCTGCCTCTGTGTACCTCCAAACCTTTCCCAAATACTTCTGTAGCAGTTCCACCTTGCATATAAGATGGGTGCTGTGTCAATCCCCAGCTATGTGCCTACCACTTGCCCAGTAAGCTACTGCCAAACCAGATGGAAAACAGAGAACACCACCTTGCCCTTTCTACCTCTGGAAAACTAGAGAAGTCTCCCCTCCTTTACCTAGTTACTGTTTTAAACAAAATTTGTGGGAACACCTTGAAGACTTTCTCCCTGTGCAATCTATAAAAACTGGAATGGAAAGGGAGTTTAGGCAAGAGAATGGGAATGTGGTAAGTAGCTCACTATCCTTACGCAGACAAGAAGGATCCTCCTGTAATAAAATGCATGTGATTTCTTCAAGGTTAAATGGATTCCCATTTTTCTATGTAGTCTAGGCTCTTGAAACAGACATACTAAGAAAGGATAGGTTAATAACTGGACAAAAAATGTAACTTTTTTTTGTATTTCTTTTTCCACAGGGCATTTCTGTCAAGCCATATAGATTCAGTTTGAGTACCTACTACACATCTCAAACATTCTTACTGTAGCTCACTTATTATAGACATGGGCAATTAAAAGCAGCTGAATAAACATTTTACTGTGCACATCTTTGACAAGTTCTTGAGAAACATCCAAGACTTCAACTTTGTGGTTGAAGTATTATTAGTAGTAACAGGTGTAGTTTTTCAAATAGATACAAGAACTTCTCCTTTCAGACCCCTCACTTCTACTTTCAGACCCCTCTCTCTAAGGAAGCCAAGAGGCACCACAATGAAAATGGAAGGAAATGGGCTTTAGAAAATATTTTCTCTTTTGAAAAGGAACTTACAGGCACTAGAACTCAACTGTAGACAGCACATAAAAGAGCAATTGAGCCACTTCATCACTTGTGTGCAAGAATAATCAATGAATACGTTGAGAGGTTGTTTTTCTAATTTACATGGTTTGCAACGTATGTAGTGGCTGTTTAAGATCCCTAAATAAACACATTAGCAATAATTACTGCTTCAGAGAAAATTCCCATTTCTCCCAGAAAGTACAATACATGTCATGAATTTAACCCTTCCCTAGTCATCATGGACTTCATAAAATGGGTTTCCAGTCTCTATGACCATAATATATTTTAAGAAAAAAATATACTTCTGCTTTAACTTAGTTCTGTGTAATGATCTACACTAGATTATGGGATGAGTAGTTTTGATATACTCATTCAAACACTCATTTCTTATTCAGGAGACAGTCTTTCCACCAATATATACAGCGTAAGTATAGCTACAATCAGCAGAGTCCCACTCAACTGAAGTGAGCCTACTGAAGTTCTCCACTGAAGGCTTTCAGTTTTAATTCCAAGAGCTCAGATATTTTGAGTGAGGTGTGTTACATGTGGCAAAGGAGCATTACGAGATTCTGCTAGCTAGCTTTCACAAGTGGATAAAAAGTTAGATAGTTTTACTTTTTGCTATACCTGTACCAAAGGTATATAAAGCTTAAAAATGGCAGAATTTGGTTACTTATTTGATCTAGACATCACATTTGTCAGGTTCAACAGCAGTTAGGATAGTGCATAAATCAGTCTACAAGAACACACAGAAGAAAAAGTATAATTTAAATCACATTCACAACTTAACAGAGAAAAAAAATTCACAGTTCTATTTGTTCCCTGTAGGATAATGAAATACTTATTGCAGCTCAGCAAAAATTTATCCGACTTTGTTAATGTTATTTCTTCAGGAGTTATTAACAGAACATGTTCACTGAATGGCATTGTTCACCCCATATTGCATATTTATGTAAACATATTCAAAAATTAAAAAAAGGTAAAGAAAAAGGATTACGTTCACAGGCAAACATAGGCAAGACTGCAGGTCAAATAATATATTATGCACTCAAACTATTTACTGAGGCAAAAAGGTAACAACAGAAGGGTCAGATTCAGAGGTATCCATAATGCAATAAACATATTGCACAGGATGTTTAGCACACTACCAAAAAACCTACCAAAAGCCCCAAATCAAGATAGTTGAATAAACCAGATGTCATTCATGGTTTGTGGCAAATAGCATTTAACAATTATATATATATGCATATATATATATATATATATAAAAAAATGAACATGGATCACATTCATGAATAAGAACTGATAAGGAACTAGAGTTACTGCATAGTATATCTTGGAAAATATTCCAGGGTTCATATTTTTCTTGGTGGAGACTGTAAGAAAGTGCTTAGTGTCTGACTGAATAGGTGTTTTATAAACACCAACTGTTCGAGTAGTACTGGTAAATCTTAAGAGATATTTGTGCAAGGGCAAATCTGAATTTCTGTAGACTTGGATCATATTATAATGTGATTTAGTATAGTAATGGTAAAGTTTCTGGAAGTATTGCACTCAGCAGGTAAAAGAAAATTCCAGCATGCATTGCAAATATAAAAACTAATTAAGACAAATCAGTATATGGCTATTTTACAGGTTAAGTACAACATGTAACATTTTGTCTTCTAAAGGAATCAAATTACAAACTCAGGTCCAAAACAAGCCCTTAAGTACAATTTTCAAAGATACGTGCTCTTCCCATCCATGTCATATACACATCGACTGAATTGTTTTTGTTTTGTTATTCTTTACACAGATTGAGGATAATCTCCTAAACCAACTTTAAAATACAAATACAAGACAATGTTTTCACATTCATGATATTAGCATCCATGTGCTGGCAGCTGAGTCTGCCTCTTTCTTAAAAATCAAACTTTTTTTAAGTAAAAAGCTTTACCTATTTAGAACAACTGCTGTGTATCTTCTTTCCACAAAAATAATTCCACATAAAATATTAGTAAAGGGAGATGGGAAATTAGTCTCTGGCTTCTCTTTTTCCTCAATTTCTTCATCCTCCTCATCATCTTCAGAATCACTCCAAGATACGTAATTATCCTGATTCCTATTGTTATACCATTCAACACTTTCAAACTGCTGCCGTTCATATGGTTTATATTTGCGCAAGATTTCAAGCAGCTTTATTACTTTTGGGGTTACAAATTTCAGGTCAAGTGAGGCAGGCGAGAAGTGCTCTTCACAGAGTGCATGTATTTTTCTTAGGAAAGTGTCTGTAAACAATAAAAATTTCCTGTGCAGCTCCTCTTGTTCGTGTTTGATATACTTCTGCAGCTCTCTCACCATCATCCCAGCTACCTTATCTGCACACCAGGGTCCCAGAACAACCAACACAGCTCGACAGTCTGACAATATCTACAACACATGAATTCAAATATCAGTTCAAAGAGTACATTCATGAACTATTCATTTAAGACTGGGATCTTGTTTCTCATATAGCACAATATTTCTAAGGATTATGACAACTCTTCTATTATAAAAATATTGAGAAGTCTGCTTTTGTTATATAGATGACCTTGGGAACTTTGGTGTTTCTAATGAAGCAAGTTTTCCCCTTTCCCCTTAGACTACTACAATTAAACTTTGAACTCTATACTCTGGATCTCAAAACAAGTTAAAATAGTATTTTACAATTTTGCGGATTCGTAATTTGCAGTTTTCCTTAAAATAATCATGTTAAAAGGAGAATGCTTTTTGAGGCAGCTAAACAAAGCAGAAATTGTTATCATTTATATTTAACACAGAACTAATAAAAGAAACACTTTACTGGGAATTTTTACTTGATCTGTTACTGATACTTGCCATAGTTTCAAAAGTATCCAACAAAAGAAGTTGTACAGTGCCTTCAGGGTTATCTTGGCAAGTCTAGCCTCTCAAAGGAAAAATTTGGGATTTGTACGTGTGAATGGAATAAGAAAACCAGAGAAAGAACTATACCATACTCAGAGAGCACAGCATAAGCACTTTAGTACCATGAACTACTTATGGCAAGCTGTTTCTTCCTGAAAAGTCAAGTGGTCAAACAAGCTAGGAATCCAGAAACGAGATACACTGATAGTACTATTAAAAAGACTTCAGGATTTGGATGTACTATTTCAACAAAAGAACTACAACAGAACTAAAACAATGATGAGGATGATAGTTTTCTGTTGCTGCTTTAATTTATCTTCCTTCTTCCCTTCTGTGAGGATGTAAAGAACAGGTTATCATCCTCTTTACGCTATCCTCCCTGAAGTTTGTCAGCTGTAAGACATAATTAAGGGCAAGTAATTTAAACTAATTCTAACTGCACAGATGCTCAATGCTGTCCAGCGCCAAGACAAAAGGCACCTCAGGCTGAAAACAGATTTCTTTTTCTTAATATGGGTGCTTCCATCTTCCTGGAGAGCTACTGGATCAGAAAACAAACACAGAGGATTACATGCATTAGAGGTAGAGCAGTTAAACCACTCTTCTGGACTATGCAAATTCTGGGGCTTGCCCCCATATGCCAGCATTCCTTATATATTTTAGCCTATTACATTTTAAATTTAGCAAAAAAGTAACTAGGGCTTCCTTTTCCCATGCAGTTGTGATAGACTGCCTTGTGTATCATCCCTCCCTCTGGCCCAAATAATCTCTTTCTGGACAGTATCAGTGCTAGGTTTCTAAGAATCTTAAAAGAAACCAGAATGCTTTGGGATGAAGAAAGTATGCTCTTCAACTTCATCATGGACTATTATAGAAACACGACTCTCTGCTGACTTCTTGTTAAATAAAGATATACATACCTACATAGTTGTACCTTAAGAGGCAATTTCAAACCACAAAGCCCAAGAGGGAAAAAAAGTTGCCTGGACCCCATGTATGACAGGCCCCTGCTCAAATACACCACGCCTTCTGGACTCGACTCTACCATCTCATGTAACAACATAGGGGCAAACACACAGAAAGTTAGGGGCAAGCTTGAGGTTCAAATTCCATTCCAGCAAGGTATGGCACTAGTCCAATATTGTTCTAAGATAAATTGCAGACACTGTAGATCTATGGCTGGAATTTTTGCCTAATTTTTTATTTTACCATATTTTAATGCACCTGGATAGTTTTTCCAAATACTTCAAGGCATTATTTCCTCTTCTGTAATGAATTATTCAAAGGTCAGAGAAGATTGCAAAGACATCAAATTCTTGACTTTAGAAATAAGGACCCAAAACATCAGGGTTCAGAATTATTTTACTGCCTTAAGCAAATGTGAATCTCAAACTTGATGAAGTTAAACTCAATTGTTGACATTCAAGCCCCATTCATTTATGAAAAGATCTACCCAGTGAGTACAAACTTTTTTTGCTAAGATAGTCTAGGATGGCTAACTTTTTAAGTTTCAGTAACGTAACATACATGGCATGAAACATAGCAGAAAGATTTTTATTCCCCAGGTTTTTCACATAGCTTAATGTCCTTACCTGCTTCGAAATTAAGGTAGAATCTCTTTCTTTTGAATGAACAGATATGTTGCAGTCATTTAGAAAAGAAAGCGCTTCATCCAATTCTTTTAACAGTCTTCCATACAACCCACTTTTGTCAGTATATGGTCCGCAGTCTACAACAATCTCACACGGCTGAGAAGTATATCTTAATTGAGGGCAAAGATCAAGTTAAACACAGCTTCTGAAACTCAAGAGCTATTTCAGCCTGTTCAGATTATACAGCAAATTAACAGAAACATGAAGTGCATTCGAGTACTTTTCTTTCTCCACCATGAATTAATAATGATGAATAGTTACACAGTTGAATACTTTCAAGTAAAAAGGACCTCCATCAGCCCAAATACTTCATTCTAAAATACCGCTGCTTCCAATACCCTCTCTAGAAAGGAGGTTTGTATCACTACCTTCATTTCAAATATTGAAAAATTTAAGGCAAAGCAAATTGAATTTACTTGACCACCATCTTCACTTTCTGTTTTCCAAAGTGTACTCTTTTGATATGCTAAAAAGATACATGCCTTATTATGTCAGTTTAGGTCTACAGATACACAATTACACAAGTAAGTACTCTTCTTGACTGGAAGAGCTGAATGAGAAATTCTTAAAAGCAAATGTTTCACACAAGTTCAAAAAAGCACATTTGAAAAAACCACCTGTTTCAGAACATGAAATAATCTTTGACATTGTCTGAAATTCAGTTCATATAACAGCTGGTGCAATAAAACATGCTACATGTGAATCATTTCACACTAACCCTTCTGTACAACAAATCATCATTCACATGATTCTACGTTCTGCAAGAACATGGAAGGAAAGCATCCATTTGCTCTACTCCTTCAATTATTGTTTTCACTGATTCCTCACATCTCCCTTTGTCTTGCATCCCTCTAAACCCAGGCTACTCATTGGAAAACACAAAACAAAACCAAGAAGCTCAACAAACACCAAAAAAATTATGCAACTTTTCCACCATTAAGAATGTCTTGTACTGTGGATGTTGCAACGCTTTTTTAATTACGTAGCAACATACACTGAATGTGAATTAATTACTTTATAGACATAACTGTGCATTTGAGAAGTTCAGAAATGTGTTGTGTAACTTGATTTTTTTTTTTTTTTGTCAGGTTGTTGGTGTGTTGGGTTGTTTGGGGGTTTTTTTGGGTTGCTTTTTTTTGGCTCTTTTTCAGTTGTTTCATTATGGGTATTTTTTGTGCTGCTTTTTTTCTCTGTGTGTCTGGTTTGTTTGTGTAGGGGGCTTTGTTTATTGTTTTGGTTTATTTTTAACAACTACATAAAATCTCTGAGTATCAAGGCTGTTCAGCCTTTGACCTAACTTTAAGGAACGATGTACTTTAATACCACTTACTCAAAGAGCAATTTAACATTCTCTTCCCATCCAGAATAGAAGTAATGGTATCACATATACCTGAACTTTACTAAAATTTTCAAAAGGGAATATTTTTCCTGGTGTATTCGTGTATCCAAAAAGAACAAAAAGGCATTAAATTAGCAGCCGTAATTATACAACATACCTGTCTAAGACCACCAAATCAGTTGCAGTTTCAGCATTGCTCTTTAAAATTTTTTCCAGTTTCTGGATCTTCTCCTCTAACTCGGTAGGATCGCATTTCCCATTTAAAATGGAAGCTGTTAATCCCAAGATTCGAGGACATGATGGATAACCCTCACAGATCTGTGGAGTAAAACACAATGAAATACCTTAGTTACTAACAAGTTAGCAGACTGCAAACTTAGATGCTTAATTGGAAACTAGTACTTCAACAGCAGGTGTTGGAAAACAAAGCGAACATTGAGTATTTTCTATTCTATTGACTGGAAGTTAGAAACTGAGTAACATCTAAAAGCAATCATCTTCACAGGTAAATATTTACAAAATGTTAAAAAAATAACCAGCAAAGAAATGAACAGTTAGCATTGTACAGAATATCCCTGCCACATTTACAACACACATCATAACACTTCCACACCACGTAAAAAACAAAGTATCATCTTCAAAAAAACAAATAAAAACTTAACAAAACATACATGCTCTGGTTAAACTTGAAAAGAGATCTGGAAAGACATCTATTATACAGGTTCCTTGTATTGTATAAGCCAAATATCACATGGAGCCAGGAATATCCAAGAAGAGCCCTACAAACATCTTTGGAATAATCAGTATTATAAAAATAATAAAACCTGATTATTGCATCCCATTCCCAAACTCAAATACTTTATCAATGAATTTACAAAACCCCCCAAATTCCATAAATTTAGCTTCTCTTCTCTGTTAATGCCAGATTTTTCTTTAATCTACACTGTAAAATACAGTAAATACACTGTTTTTCTATATTGTAATATCACTGAAGTCTTAATTACAGTAATTTCACAGTGTCAGAACACGCCAAAAATATGTTTTCACTGATATTTTTCCCTGGTAGCAAAAGCTGCCTTGAACAATTCCCACTTCTCCAGTCGTCCCACCCGACTCCTCGTCCTCAACCAAGTATTAGAACATTGAAGAAATGGAAACCCACCTTCATAATTTCACGGTAGGGGTGATCCTGGATTGCAAGATGGCACTCATCAAACACCAGAAGATTAATATTTGACAGGGATAAATATTCATTTCTCAAAACACTCAAAGCAACATGACATGTCATAACGAGAACCTAGATTGAAAGCAAAAAAACACCAGTATCAGTGTAAGAAAGGTGCAAGCTGTCTAGGGTCAAGGTAAAGTATGAAAGCCTTCTGGAAGTCTCACTAGACAGTATTAGCAAATATCAACTCCTACTCATCTACACAGAACAGGTAAGGACAAGAGAGAATAAAACACGGTCTACTTGAGAAAGTGATCTGTCTGAAGGTTTTATACATAGCTCCAGTGATGTGACTGGAAAGAAGTGAATACAACAAATAGACGGTATCAACACCAGTCTGATTACATAGAGCAAATGGCATTAAATTCGTAACAAGTAAGTGTCCCTTATGTGTCCCATCACTGGATCTCTGGCAAGAAAGATAATTCTTCATAAATTCATAAGCACCTGCAGCTGCAACAGAAAACCAGGATGTTCCCACAATTCTTTTGAAAGGAAAATAAATTCCTTGTACTTTGTAATCCATAAAAAAGTTTGATTTCTTCATGAAATTATGCACTATTCTAATGTTAACTTTGAACTTCACTGAGTATAGTAAAACTTTCACTTATCAAGAGTTCCTCAGAAATGTTTCATAGGCCAATCCTAAAAGCCAAGAGAAAAACCTAGAAATTACAAATATATGCATTACTTAGAGATCAGCATGGAAAAAAAGGTTACAAGAACCAAGAAAGTAAGTGGCACCATTAAAGCTAATTATTTTTCTATATAAAAAGATAACTGTACAGTAGTAGTGTACCCCAAAAGACAGAAATAAAATCCATGCCAGAAAGAATGTGCTGCATTCCCAGAGAACATTCAACTTTATTATCTTTTGCATTACCTAATATTTATATTTTAACAGTATTTAAAGTACAGTATGCACACACAAAATTCCTTCTGCAATCATCATAATGATAAATCACAAGCCAGGGAGACTGAAAACAAAGGATTAAAAGGACAGTTTTCTAAAAACAACCTGAGAAGTCCTGTCCATGTTTCACCTCAAAATTCATATACAAATAATACCAATATGTCAAATTTCTGTTGGAAAATACGTAAAATTGAAGAAAATATCTCTTCTGATCAAGCCTAACTTACTGAAGACTCTCCTTATATTTGTGGTTCATACTTAATACATTACCTGATGCTTAGAGAATTCCTGATTCCACTTCTCTTTTGTCCATGATTCAGTTATCTCTAAACTTGAATACTCTCCCACTTTAAGATCTGAATGTGTCCTGACAGCTGACACTTGTTGAGCAACTTGATTTGCTTAAGAAAAAAAAATACAAAAAAACCTCAGTCATATAAAGGTCTTTTCATACATGAATTTTCCAGAAATGTGGCATATTACCTCCCACTGTGTTTCTCAACATGATCTAATGTTAAACGAGGTGTATACAGCAACTTCCTCCATGTAAAGCTACATCAAGGAACCAGGTTGGTAACTACATTGCACCTCAGATTCAACATCTTAATTTTAAACCAGGAAACAGAAGATGTCATAGAGATAAAACAGGTTGTAATAAAGGGATAAGCAAAAGATGAAAGATATCACATACTTTAATCAGTTTAGCATCCTTGCTGTTGAAGACTTTATGCAAACATTTCTCCCACTTTTGCTTTCACACAGCTTTTAAGGAATTTTCCATGGAAATATTAGCAGCATGTTTAGGAACTTAGTAAACTTTTCCTCTTACCTGAGTTGACCAAGAATACAGTTCTTTTTCCATTTTTGTTGAAATCTCCCCTGATCTGATAGGACAGCTCTTTAGTGAGTAGTACTGCAATAAAAGTCTTCCCTGAGCCAGTGTTTAAGCAGACTATTGTATTATGATCCAAAGCTGCTTCAAGCAGTTCAACCTAGGTTTAAAAGTAATAATGTCCTTACTTGCAGTAATGCAGTGAAAAAACTGACCAAAAAACCCAAACATAAGTGGTAGATAAACTACAGACAAGCCAGTAGTATCTCTAGGAGATCTTTACAGTGCCATAGAATACATCTTTCATACCAATATATTGTCACAGTCTTTAAAAAAAATATTAATATACACTGTATATCGTCTCTTCTAAATCTAAAATCCTTTACTATCACATTTTACTGCTGTTTTAAGTAGCTTTCTGTTTGGTTTTTTTTAATAGATTATTTTGCTGCTAGATACATTGTGTGAAGAAAGAAGCCAGAGCTTTTAGACCTAACTGCACAGAGGAAGTATATTACCTCAAGATGATCTAAGCTTTTCAGTAATATTAACCAAACGCTACCTTTCAGGCACCTCTCCAGTGCAAAGGGAGCTGAAATTCTAGAACTCAGAAATAGGTTTTCTTAACAAAATGAAAATCTGAGCACTCTGCTGGGGTTTTTGACATTACTGAGCTGCTCTGACCAGTACATGAACCAGAAAAATCAAGATTTACCACATACAAGACAGAAGGTCTGAGGGGGAGAGAGAGACACAATTGTAAGCTTACAACGGAGGTGTACAGTGTAATGTTTACTGTATTTGTCCCTAACAGCATTTTGCAGAGAGCAGAGAGAGAATACTCCGCTTAATTTTTTTTTCTGCTCATCAGACCTGACTGAGAGGGAATGAGGGATATTTCAAATGTAGAACACAGCCAAGGTATAGAAAAAGAGACACAATTAACTCTCAACAGGTGGAGCTGTGAGAGACATGCCTAGACTGTGTGCAACACTGCGCATTATCCAGTTGCTCTGCTTGTTTTTCTGTTAATGGATTTAACTGTACTTTTTCTTCCTTACATTACTGTATTAGTGTTATTACTAGTACCTGATATTTTCTTGGCGTGTAAATGTTATCATGAATTGCTTCTTGTTGCCATGGTAGTCCAAAAAATGGACCCATTGGGGAGGAAGCAGGGGTCATGAGCTGCAGTCCCGCCATGCTGAGGGATTGCAAAGCAGGGCTTTTCATTCATTCATCCAGTGTTTCTTTCATTGCATTTTTGTTCCAGCACAGCCTACTAAGAGAAGAAAAAGAAACAGTATTAGATACAGTCACAATATAAAGCAAGATGACAAAATTTATTCTAACAAAAGGATGATACTTTATTTTACTTCCAGTTAAGTGCTAAAACTATTTTCTTTTCCAAGCAGAAATTGATTATTTTAAATTTACAGGCACTTGTCCACTTAAAGATGTGTGTTTATCAAAATTATGAAAGGAATCTGAATGAAGTTGTACTTTACAGGGCAAAGTTCGTTCTAGGCATTTGGATTTACACACACACACATTTCAGGGAAATGTTCTGACAGAAAATCCATTTAAAATATCTTTTCAGAAATTAATTTTTTTTTAAAATAAACCTCTTCTAGCTTTACTTATAAAAAAAAAAAAACCAAATTGTTTTTCTAGAGCACAGGCAAAAATAAATACCAGATTTTATTTATCCCCTCCCCAACCAGAAAGTCCCTATGACCAGTTAAAGCTTTATATACACACAGGCAACAGGAAGTTTATTCTAATTAGTGGAAAAAGAACAGGTACAACACAAGAACCTCAGTATTTTCAAATCACCAGATTCTGATAAGGTTATCTGTTTAAAGAACTGGTTAATGGAGAAAGGGACCCTTATCAGTTTGACTACCAATTTCCAGAAAGATATTCAGGCACTGGAGTGGGCTGCCCAGGGAGGTGGTGGAGTCACCAGTCCGTGGAGGTATTTAAAAAAAAAAACAAAAAAAAAAAAACAAAAAAAACCCAACCAAAAACCGAACCGAAAAACCCCCAACCAAATCTGTAGATGAGGCACTTCAGGACACACTCTAGCAGGATGGTGAGGTGTTAACAGCTGGACACAGTGATCTTAGATGTCTTTTCCAACCATGACAATTCTGTGATTCAACTAACAAATCATTGTAGCCTTCTGTTGTATATTCACATTTTTCAGTTAAATATTGTAATTTGGGTCATGTCTAAACACTGATTCATGTTCTAACTTCACTAATATTAAATACCTATGGGAAATCTACTTTGTGTTTCTTTTCCAAATCATAAACACACTTTGGGAACATAGAAAATAGCTACAGTACATAGCATCACCACAAGGGAATTAAGGAAAGAAAACCAACCTTATTTGTGAAGGCTGCTAATAAAAAACAATCATAGGATCTAATACTCATAAATAAGCATCTCCTTTGATACACACTCCATGACAGTGACACTAGATCATTATTCTGTTTTAGTGCTATAATTAGATCAATAATAAAGTAACTGTATCATTCTAAGTCTCTATTTCAATACTAAGGAAAATACCAAACACTTCAATAAAAGAAAAGCAGTACAGGACCATCTAGAAATAAAAAGTGAAAACACAGCCTTGAACAGGCTTTAAATTGAAAATGTTTGAGATGTTAAGTACATGTATTCAGAATTTGTGGACAGAAGTCAACTGAACCTAGCTAACTGAAATTAGCTAACAGGGAAGTAGAGAAACCCCTAAACTAACCCTGCTCAGCCACCGTAACAAAGATACCTGCTAAGCTGTTCCATCTTTATCCACTGTGTTATTTTGAAAATCGATAGAACAAGAAACTGTAAGAACTTGCTGAAGCTGAATTTGGAGGGAGAAACACAGGAAACAAGTCCTACTTCCTGTGGCTTTAGACTACTGTCTGGTCAAAGTAACACAGTACTGAAACTTATCTGTTCTACTAAAATAATACTGAAAGATCAAGTTTTATGGACATCCACCTTGAAAGTTTTAAGAGCAAAATCCACAACCTGATGTCCTTATTTTAACATACACTTATGTGAACAGACAGTGGATTGCAGAGCTAAAACTAACCCCTTGTTCTACCATTTAAAAAACTTTATTTCAGAAGGGTGCAAAGCTGGGAATGAACATTTAATAGCTATTTCTTCCAGTCTACAGTAATTCTGGAACTGTGGTGTAGGTTTTTTGGTCACGGGACTACACCTCAGTTGAAGCAGTCCCTTGGAGTACAAAAAAAAAATATTTCAAGGAAACACTAAGGAATACAAGCCAAGCAGGGCACTCACCTGGAATAAGACATCCTGGATCTAGTCCTGCTCCAAAGACTACTTAATTACAGAATGACACTCTAAAGAAACCAGAGAAGAGACTAGAGCCTTGAGGTTGCATCTTTAAAGTTTTTACAACCATTTGCATGCATAGCATGTGTTATGTTTGTAGCAAGTTAATGCAAAGTACATCTCCTATTAACAAGAAAAATTTGTTACTGCCATATGCAATGTATCTGATCTGCTTTCTTCACTAATGTTGATTTGTACATTTGTACCCAATATAATCCTTGTGATATGAGGCTTTTTCCTAATGCTGTAGGTTGTCATATTTGTCTAGGAATGTCTAATTTATTCTGTAAAAGCACGCTCAGCATCAGCCAAAAGCCCCAAAGTTAGCCTCAAGGGGTTGAAAAAAATTTCACTTGCTCTAAAGTAAATAAACCACAATCTATACAAAAAATATGCATAGAATCTTGCTGCTTGAATTCCCTCGTACATGAAAACCTAGAGTCTGAGTATCATATTCTTTATAGCAAGTTTTATATCCAAATACTACACAAAATATTAACATGCTGAAAGATCTAACACAGAAAATTCTTACTTGGGTAATGGAGGAGCAAATAAAAAGAAACCTTAAAATATTATAAAACACAGAGTAGAAAATGAATATAAATGTTAAATTACAAAATGTAAAATATTCACTGAAGATGGTCTATACCAACTACTGCAGAAGTCTCCAGTAAAGTAACTCCTACTTACACCACTAGAACTTATTTCAGATCTGTTCCCTTTCAAAAAGGGCAAACAGAATACATAAATACTTACAAGACTCAAATGTAAGTACTCCTGTAAGAATCAGCTTCCCTGTTTTCCCTAGCACAGTCATCCATATTCACTGTGAATGTTCATCTTGAACAAGCAGAGTTGTAATTGTTCTATTTTTCCAATACAGAACAAGTCTAACAGCACAGTCAGTATGTTGGTCTCTGCTAGCACACCAAGACATACTAAAGCAGCAAAGGCCGTTTTCTGTTGTTCAGGAAAGTTTAATTAAAAAGAGTTTATTAAATGAAGATTACACTGAGGCTCTCCAATCAAATGAGCTGCTTCTGAATCATTTCCACAAGCAATACATTGTAGTTAACAGCTGGAATTCCTAGAAGACTCCCCCTAAATGTCTGTATATAAGAGAGAAATGGAGTATAACATGACACTTAGCAGAATCATAAAAATGCACAACCCCTTACATCCTTCATCTAGTATTCAGTGTAACCAAACCTGAATATGAGGCAAAAGCCTAACACTTGTGTTGCAATCAGTCTAGCTCCATCAGTGGAGACAGCAAAACAGTTTACACCAACAAAGTTACGCTGCTGTACACTCTAACAGTCTTTAAAGAAAAAGGATTATACCACTGTATATCAGCATAACATACATAGGCTGTAGGGCATTTACTAGTATAGAAATAAAATACGAAAACAAAAATCAGTTTTCCAGTATATCTGGAGTGACACCAGCACATGAGGCATTCAGAATAGAAGTTTAGAAAGGGGATGCTTTTAATTTACCAAATACAGACACGTATCCAGACTCTGGAAAAAAACCTACTTCATTTTTTTAAGTAATGTGTATAAGGCCCTTTGCAACAGTCCTAACTATGCACTTGCTTAATCAGTGGTATAGAGCTGGTGCTATGCAGATCGCTCTTCTTTTACCTCCTTAATGCAAATGACAAGATACAATGTGAAGTGTATGGCACCTAAGATGCAAAGCAAGGTGAGGACAAGTGAAACCATATATACTTCTGTCTTCCTATGTATCAATTATCTTCTACATAACTTTAAATGGTGAGTCTCTTTTCCTGTTTTTCCTGAACTCACAGTTCAAACCAAAGCATATTACTGAAATAAAGGAATTAACAATTTACCTTCCATCTCCTACCTGGAACAACATATAATTTAAATTCTAATTCAGTCCCTCCTATCTCCCCTATTTCCACTGTTTTCGTCTTGTTTGGTTTTGGTTTGCTGGGTTTTCTTTAATTGATTGTATTTCACCAACACAATATTTGACTATAAAATCCACAAGAAATATTTAAGCACACACTCCTTTTTTTAAAAAATGAATACATTTCTAATCCCATTCAGCTTTGTCAGAAATAGCAAAGCACGTGCTTGATGACACATCTTTGTTATCTATGTCATTTCTGTATCTCACCATCTACAGACAAACTAAATTAGTTACTTTCATTATTCTTTCCAAAGAAATTCACAGCAAATTTCTACAATCTCACACATGGAAGTTATTCCACTCTAATGTCCTGAAGAAGTTTTAAATATAAGACAGGAGAATACAGTGAAGTGATACATAAAAACCTGCTTCTCCCATACTACAAAGCATAGTCTTACCGTTTTAATTTCCACAGTCTCTGTGTTTATGCTTCCCAAACTGCATTTTGACATCATGACATCAGCTTGTAGATTAATCACATAATTTGCAAGCTTCGGCTCTTAAAAACAACAACAAAAGCTATGAGCTATAAAAATGGTTTGAAAAGGGAACTACAGTAGCAGGGTTAATTGTGGCAATCCAGTTGCTTATAAACATTTAAATGTGTCAACCTCACACAGTAACCTGCTGACAGAAAATGAACTACTTAAGTCCATCCTGAAGATGAATTACTTTAGTTTAGTATTAGAAATAAATGAATTATTTAAAAGCTAAATTTTGGTAGTTTAAATGTGCAAGGAAAGTGTACTTCCCTAATCCTATTTACAGGTTACTATGATTAATAACTGGCTTATGTGAGAAATACAGTAGTAGTAGTATGTTCTACATAATTTTATGATGTTCTGTATAATTGTACTGCTTTTCCATGCACATATATTTTTATTTGAGTTAAATGTCAAAAACAAAATCAGAATTCAAAACTTCTTTAGAAGGATTTCATTTTGAAGCCACAATTAATACAGTAAACACATGAAAAAGCAAAAACCATTTCTTCAAGTATTTTACTACATGTGATTTTTAATAAAAGTAAAAATACTGTGCAATTAAGACCGTGATTGGCATAAAAATACATTTAAATATAGAAGTAAAATTAGGAAAGACGTGACAAAGAATTTAATCAATATATTAGCATTCTATAAAACTACAATTTAAAACAGAAATACCATATCTAATGAAATCTACAATGTTCTCAAATCTCTAACACAAGAAATTTACCCAATATATCACCTAAAGTATGAGTTTTCCAGGACCCAGAAACAGGGATTCTGGAGTCAAATTTTTTAAAATCAATACTGAAAACTTAAATGCGAAATGGATCTTGATGAAAATTTCTACTTCAATGAGTTTCATGAAGTTAACAAGATGTACACTCCCAAGATTACTTCAGTATGTTCGTTTTTACCTCAAATGCTGATGCTGAGCTTTTCCAGAGTCTCCCAGTCTGTAATTTTGTTTCACCCTAGGTAACCTAAAAGGCAATATAAAAAGAGAACATTTTAACATGAACTGCTGTAAAAATCAATTGTGCCATGTGGTAGTCTTTCTTGCATTTTAAATTTAGGTCTGAAGCAAGAGCACATGGTCCCTCAAAATCTAATTGTAGTATGTCCTTTTTTGGCTAGAGATACATAAGGCTGTCAGACACTGACTGTAGAGTGCTCATGAGAGATTTGCATATCTTGTTTTATCTGCTAAAGTTAATTGCTGAGTCTAACTAGATACGCAGTTTTCCTCCCCTCCACACATTTCACCTAATACAGTAGTGAAATCTTGAAGAAACTTTTCAATACATTAAACCCATATCTTCAAGTATGTATGTGTTTAGAGAAAACAGTTATTGTTTTATTTTATAACAAGAATATGCATGGAGTGTAAGACAGAAAATCTGATGACTACTGCATTAATGTACAAAACAGACCTACAATTTATTTTTTTTTGGCGGGACTACTCTTTAAATTTGTGTTTGCATCATACACACGTTCTTCTTTTCTGCACAAAATGCAGAAAATTGCTGCTAGCATGCAGTGACTGGAACTGGAATGTATTAGACCATGTCACCGTTATGGCTAGGTTATTAATTTATTCATCAACTCTAAAACGTGAGCCAAAATATGTATTCCACTGAACCAGAAAACAGCCTAACAATAGAAAACTGTCACCTCTCCTGTAAAAATACAGAAATATATTCCACTTCATATTTGCAAGAAAAGTAGAAAGGGACTATATAGCATTCATAGATATCCCACCATGTAACAAACATGAACAGAAAGAAAAAAAAGATTCAACATTCGTTGAAGTTAATGCCATATATGTCTTCACACAGCAAATTTACTTTATTCTCTAATTGTAGATGGCAAGTTAAAAGCATACATATCAGCAGGTAAAATCTAGGAAAATCAAAAAAAGTATTTCATTCTCCACCAACCCCAACGATTTCCTCTGGCACATCAAAGCCACAACACAGAAGACTGCAGCTTTAATCGATTGGCAGACATGAATTACAGTAGGCCCTCTGAATGCCGAAGCCAACATAAAACCAGACAGGCCACATTCCTGAGATGCAGTCAAGTTCTAGTACAAAACAGGCAGCTTATATGCCATTAGCATCTAAATGGTGTTGGTGCACCCACTTCGACAAAAGCCTGTAGCAGTAGAGGGCCAATCCTTCCCTCTGCAGGCCAAAGGCATCTGCAGCTTGCCATGATCCCAGCCAAACAATGGACACAGCCAGAGTTACCACAGCAATGAGACAACCAACCCCTCCTGCATTTATTTACTATAGCACTGGCGTCTAAGCTGATAAGATAGATTTTTTTATATATATTTATATATATATATGAAAATATATATGAAATTTTACTCTGCAGTGACTGGGGATCTTGTTAAAAGACAGCAAAAGGGACAAAAAGGAATAACTAATTACATTGTTACTGCTAAAAATTAGATTCCTAGAATGTCTCCTATTGAACAGTAACATCAACATTATTTTTAATAGAAACCATATATGTAAAAAAAAGAGTCCAACATTCACAGACTTCAGCTAAGGGTAGAAGGTAAGAATTCCAAGATAACTAGCCATTTGGAGTATCTAACTAGACACCACAAACACACCAAACACTTAAAGAATAAAGCAGCAACATAAATGAAACAAAAAATAAATCAGTTCTTAAGACAACATGAGAAGCATCCAAGAAGTAACATACCAGTCATTTCTGCAAATCTCCAGTGCTCTAGAAATCTGCAAGCAACAACTAGTTACTTCTGAAAATCTCAGCCAAGATCTTCAAGTATCTCTGCTATTTGCTACTTGAAACATTTGCTAATACAAAAACCAAGTACCCAAATATACCAAAGAATACATACAGAAAAATAAACCAATAGGTTTTACTTTTATTTCCTGCTTTTGTAATTCAGTACTTGAAAATAATCATGTTAATATACCTCATTGTTGCTATTAAAAACAAACAAACAAACCCAATCAAAACCAACAACAACAAAAACCCCACAACAAACAGCAGAAAAAGGACTGAAATTTACAGTTAAAGATCTACTGACATGCTACAGGCAACAAACTGAATCCGAAACACAGACTATTAACATTTCTGGTCTTCAACATCTCCTACCATTTGAAATTGAACTATTTTCTCCATCCCAATAATGATGTTAATATTTAATTAAAACATTATTTAAACAGTTAACTTGAAAATGAAGTCCTTATCTTGCAAGAAGATCTACACAACTGGACTCTTAAAACTCACAACAGAGCTGTGATGAAGTGAATTATCTTCATGCAAAAGCAAATTAATTTCATTGTGAATCAAAGTCCTGCAGCATCAAAGGGGGTAAGGTAAAAAGTACCATTATGACCAGAAGAAAAATGTCTGGGCTGGCATCCTGTCTCTCATAATTACAGCTGGTTGCAGATGCTGGTGAGAGGGAAGGGGTGATTATAATACAGGACTCATCCTTCTTTTCCATGTGCTATTCCAGCAACCTTTCATTTCAAGTATTTTTCTTTGGTTTATTACGGTACAAACAATAGTGTTAGTAAGAAACCACAATACAAACTCCCTACTGTCTCAGATTAAATCCAAAACCAAAATACTCTCAGCATCCAAAGAACTAAACCTTCTCCATCAAAGTGAGGAAAACAAAAATATTTAAAGGTTATGTTCAAGCCTTTCAGGCACCTATGTCTTTTGACAGGAAGGCAATTAAGCAGACATTAGAGTAGGGATATCTCTCTTCCCCAAGCCAGGGGGAAGCTGTGAGGCAAATGCAGCTCCAAATCACCAATTACTCTTGCTTATGATAAGTAAAAGCAGCAGCTGCCTCGTGAATATAATCCCGTGTGGGTATTTCAAGCCCATTGTTTGCATAAATATAAATCCTTTCTCTCCATGTGGCAAAAAGTCAAGCTCTCCAAAACAGGGGTGTTCCACAGTTCTCTGCTATCTCTGTTCTAGAACATCCAAAATTACTATGAGTCCTACATTACAAAAGGCTTTATCTGAAGTCAGTAATTGCATTATGCGAGACCAGCAGATATTTGGGGTTTAAGTCACTCTCTAAAATTTTCACCAAGTCTAAACTGAGGGTCCAAATCTCCTACAGTTGGTCATCATATCAATTTATGTATCACCCAAGAATTACTGTGCAATTGACAGACTTAGTTTAAAAAAAAAACATATTTATTATTAATGGGGCAAACTAATGCACCCTAATACAACCTCAAAATACAGCAGTATTATATACTTGTTAGCACATTATTTACTCCAATTACATTTTGGGCTTTGTAGTTTTTAATCTTTCTTCCTAAGATAGAAAAGCTCCTCACTAGTTACACGTCTCCACACATTATTTCCCTGCAAAGAACTCACAGGCACACTTACTGGAATTTTCTTTTATGTGAAGCTGGGATGATGTCAATACTAAGTTCATAAAAATATGCAGTATAAAGTGACTATTTTTGCTCCCAAATTCAGAAGACATTCAAAGCTGCTCAAGACGCCACAGAATCCAACCTCCAGAGAGATAAAACCTGAAGGTAAAAAAATCCCTAACAAACAGAAACCATACTTCATTGATTCTTTCATTTTATAGATTAAAAAAAAAAAAAAATTAGTAAGACACTTCCATAGGCTCACAATTTTTATGGGTTTTTTAATATATAAGAATCTCTAAAGGTGTAGCTGAAAATACTCTGTGGAATACAGTATTGCAAGAGCTCTCAACAAGATGAAAAACAACATTTCCCATGTTGTGATTGCAAGAAGAGTTAAGATTCCAAGAATGTGCCTGGTTGTAAAATGATCTGAACTAATTCCAAAACAAAAAAGGTCATAAAAAGGAAATTCTTAGTATCTTAATCTACATATCTGGCTAAACAATTTACTGTGCAAAGCAGCACAAAAAGGCCTTTATGTTGAGCCATTTCTTGGTTTAAGAGCTGAGAATCAACCAGGCCAGTGTTAATTATCTGTGTGATGATAATCTCAAATCAACAAGTATAGCGCATTCTGCAGCATTATTGGACCAATTCTAAAAAACTTTATTCAACATTAAGTGCTTTACATAGTTTACAGGTATTTTGAATTTTCTATTTATAAAAATTAAAATAACCTTTAATTTAGCAGTAGTAATTAATGCTTTCTATTTGAGCCAAACTAAAAAGAACTGCTATCTTTAAGGCAGAGGCTTTTATATCCTACTGAAGCATCAGGCCTCAGCACAGAAGCAGCTCCTTAGAT
Source organism: Actenoides lindsayi (assembly GCA_025331215.1). Lineage (NCBI taxonomy): Eukaryota > Metazoa > Chordata > Aves > Coraciiformes > Alcedinidae > Actenoides > Actenoides lindsayi. The sequence goes on from WTSP01004987.1 coordinate 75,002, forward strand.
GGTACACAGAATGGCAGGGACCTCTGGAGGTCACCTCATCCAACCCCCTGTGCCAAAGCAGGTCCACCTAGAGCAGGCTGCACAGCAACACCTCCAGGCGAGTTTTGAAAGTCTCTAGAGAAGGAGACCCCACAACCTCCAGTGCTCCATCGTTCTCACAATACTTTTTCCTTATGTACAAACCATGAACATCATGTTAAAGAGTTACAGTATTTTATAGATACTGTTATTTCCCTCCATGTAAATATACTAATTTAGAATAGAATATGATCATTCCTTTACATTCTTCACTGTTAAATAAACTGAAGTAAGACTTCAGGAGGACATATCAGTTAAGAATTTTTATTTATTTTAATGCATCAATATTCACTTTTCAACGTTGTCCAATAAAGCACACAGATTTGCATATTGCCTGGGGTTCAAAACTGGTGAGAAGCCATAAATATTACATTTTAACAGTATAAAGCTAGAAGCTTTATGCAAATTTTTCATATCACAGGTTATCTGCAGCACTGCTGACCTTCAAGAATAACAATACTGAAATGGATTCAGATATATTTGAGAATTTTCTTGGCAAAAAGGCATGGTGTTGGGAGAGCTGAAGACCTTATCAGAAGTAGAGTGGCAAAAAACAACACTGTGTGATGAGACATGTTTGCTTTGTGTATCCTCAGTCTTGAACTATTAAGTAATAAAAAATGGAAGAGTTTGCAAAGATGAGGACTTCATCTTGTGCTGGATAACTTAAAGTTCTCAGTGAAGAAAAACACCCCTACTCTCCCCACAGCTTCCTCTCCCCAGTATGTGGGATCATAAGTAATCTAAACATTCGTTTCTCCTTTGAAAGCTTTTCACATTTTGATCAGCTATGATAGTACAATGTCGAACAGGTAACAGCCTACCACGTTAAGAGTTGTGAAGTAATCTGTTCATAAAGGTCCCTTAGGTCCAATACTGATGCAACTAAGCACCAGTAAGACTTTCAATGCACAGACACAAATCAGAAAACAGCACCATTCCTGATTCAACTGTCAGTGTTCCATAGTAGCAGAAAAAATGCAAGGTGAAAAAGATTAACTGGAGATAAGTATCCCTGGGAGATTTCTCTGAATGTATATTAACAGGTATCTTTGCCTAATGCAAAGTCTACATTACAGTTAAGAATCTTTTCAGTCCAGTGCAGCATTAGTCCAATCTTTCACATCAGTTCCACACATTACATATATAGTAATGGGTACTCATGTTATATAGCTAAAAGCGTATCCAAGTTGCTCCTCCTTGTTGAATGACAAAAAAAACCCCAACTTCAAAACCATAAATATAGCTGTTTTGGTACAGTCCGCACCTAAAAAAAAAAAAAAAAGCGGGGGGAAGGTGGGTAAAAATAGTTTTTTATTCTTCACTTCTCAGAATGGAGTGAAAGATAGTCCTGCATATAAGCAAAAGTATTTCCAGCTATGCAAATGAAGGGATGGTTCCAAACAGCAAGCAGTTGTGGTTTACTGAATACAACATTACTCATTTAATGATTATTGAGGCAGGTTAAAAGTGAAGATAATGGAATATTGCTAAACAATTCTACTTTATGTATTATCTAAAACCACTTAGGGCTAAGAAATAATGTTTAAAAGGAGTTAAATCCCTGTAAATAGTGCGGATGAGGATTTCTGACAGAAATTTTGGTTCTGGAAGCAATATAACTAAATTAATATAGTACTGCACTTGCCAATTAACTCTTCTGCCAAGCACAATTCAGAATTAATATATTCCTATGGTTCTTCCAATTCCAGACTGTGACTAACTGGCACAATATTCCACTGGAAAGACAGACATATATACAGGTTCCTGGTCTACAGCCATCAGCTGAAGGGGGTTCCTCTCTTCTGTAACACAAAAATATAAATAGCCCTGTAATTCAATCAATGAACTGCATTTTCAGGGCAAAACACAAATACACTAGTTTCAGAAGAGCCTCTTTTCTAAAAATATCGCTGTAGATTTTTGCTTTACTTTGAACCACCAGGTTCACAGTACTGCTTATCAAGTAATAGTAGCATCAAAGGATAGAAAATATGAAGCAAAAGGAAGAATTCTGTCCTGTTCTTACTGTGAGTTGTAGGTTGCACAGAAGTTGTCAAACCACCTATCATTCTGCCAAATATAATCTAATTACCAGAAGTGTAATAGCAGACATTTTACAGGTTCCCCGATTGCAGCAACATTAAGCAGCCAGCAACAAGCAACCACACCACCAAAAGCTCCTGAGGTGCTTTATTATTTCATTAGCTCTGAGTTTTCAGAAAAATGCTGCCAAATTCTGCGAGGTCTACCCAAAACTACATCTGCAGAGCCTGAACTACCTTCCCTTTCTGGTGGTGTCCTAAGATTCAATTCTGGACATATGAAGACCTATGAAAAAAAAAAAAAAAGTGACAGCCTGACATTCACTGCAGAAATCCAGGTGATTGACCAGGAAAGACCGGAACATTACAGGAGAAAGAGAAAAGCAGTAGAACACGTTTCCACCATCAGAAGTTTGAGAAAACCAAAACAAAACACACACACACCCCCAAAACCACAACAACTAAAAAACCAGATTCATGTGCCATCTTTTGCAGTTATCACCATATCATTCTTCAAATCTGGGCAGCTCTGCAAACACTTCAATAATTCCACTTAGTGATGAGTGCTGGATTTGGGGTACTTATTTGCCCTCATTTAACCCTGTAGATGACCAGTTCCAGCAGGTCAGACTGACCATGTAGTTTTCCAGAGGTCAATCAAATCCAGAATCTGACATCCATGAAGCAGCACAGAAGGGGATGGAGAGCTCTAATGAATACGTAATCTTTTAGGTAGGATCAGAAGAAACACCGCCAGTTTTTCATTGGCAAAAGAACTCAAGCTGGTTATAAGGAAATCAAAGCAAAGGAGCAAGTTTCTAAAAGCAAACCAGAAAAAAAACATGAATGCAATCGGTGTCTTGGAAAAGTAGAGCTACCTCTGCTTTAAGAAACAAAACAAAACACACTTTACTAAAAGGTGGGGAATAATCAATCATTTCAGGTAAATTACTCCATTATTAACATCCCAATAACACCGTATCTGATTAAATCGAAGGCATTAACAAATTGGGAAACCTTACCCATAAGGTTTCTTTATAACTAACCTTTCTATCAGTTAGAAAGGTATTTTGGGTTTGTAGCTTTCTTTAGGAACAAGTGCTTTCATATTGATAGTATTTACCTTTATATGCAACTATCAAATACAGGCATCTGATTAATTAGGAGGGTAATGTTACAGCCATCATTAATATTAATATTCAAGTAATTACATCACACAGCTTATTAATTGGTATATTCCATTATGTAGAAACATTTTTTCCCCTGTCTATTATGCAGATTGCTGTGCATTTGGGAAGAATTTACAACTCAAATAATGCAAACATATCTTAGTTACAATAATAAGACTTTAAATTATGCAAAATAAATATTTAAATATAACTGCTTTCAATTTCATGGACTTATTTGTTTTTATCAGATAATGAGCTGACTTATTTGAGTAGGCACAAATCGATGCACTAAAATGCCTAAAGAGGCAGATAATTGATTGGAATGACTTCAGAATTATTTAAGCAGATTACATGCCTAACTTTCAATGGAGATTTGAAAGATTTGAAAAAAATGCATAGTTAGCTTTCACCATTTTAAAGACTGAATATACACATACCTTCAGTAAGTAAGATACAATTCCAACACTCAAAAACTTTCATTTCTCCATAACTACATATATTTCACTCAAGAATGTTAATTTTCATAATTTACAATTCAGGCTACTACAGCATCCTTCAAACATACTAACTGGTAAAAAACCCCAAAAATTTTAAATCTCAGGCTCCAAGTCTAGGCCTTTAAGACTTGCAATATAAAAATAGTTCTGACTTTTAAAAATTATAAACCTTTAAATTTTAAAGTCAGACTTTGATGCATAAACAAGAGCTTAGAGAAACAGACTAATAAACTATGGCAATGAAGTTCATTCAAAAAGTAAAAGTGCTTTAAATCCTTATGGGCAATCTGTCACTGAGAAGATTGACCTTTCACTCCTCTTCCAGTTGGATTAAACATACAGCATATGAAGAGGTCATGCCACAATTTCACCAGATTGGTATATCATTTTAGCTCTCTCAAATATGCTCATAAAAACCTGTGTCTGGTTATACAGTCAAACTTTTCTAAAATAATCAGGGAAGAAATGTGGTATCTGCGGTGCAGACAAAATTCAGCAAAGCCACTTCGTATTTTATCATTTTTGTTTTCACTCAGCAGCAGCAGCAAGACAAAATGCTGTAGGATAAAGGTCCTCAGATCACAGTTTAACATGCATTTAATATGGCACTGCTATACATACGAGAGCATCACTCTTCAGTCTACACGCTGTCTTCAACCTTCTCTTATGCTGACAACTGTTTTCAGGTAATTTGTGACCACATCTAGTGACAGACCATAATAAAGAAGTCACACAGAATAAAATTGTTTCTTAAATTAATTAGTCTCCTTAATCCACTTTACTATACAGCTTCAGAAATGCTTGCACCAATAAAGCTTAACAAATACCACAACCTGGGGGGACACAGGTATTTGTAGACAGAAATGCCATCTAAAATGAATATCAAACTAGAGCCCAAAATACAGCCTATGCACCTAGAATGCCTAACAGAAAAAACAAACAAAAAAAGAACTGTTTTGAATAGTACCTCCATGATCATATATCCCCTAATTAGAATGAAAATTTTTAAAGAATATGAATATTTCATATTAAACTTTTCTACTTTTATCTTTTTTATTAACCCTTTAGACAGTATCATAATATCAATTGGAGATACTCCTGCATTAAGTACTGGTTACTATTTCATATGAAAATTATACAGAGAGTCAACTACGAAGAACTTAGAAGTATGTCTGTAAATTGAAACCTGTAAATATGGTTTATCCCATAAATTACTAAACTTTTGTATCTTGTTCGATTTAAGTGCTGAACTCCTAACACTGAAAGGCACACTGTCTACATTTTAGATATTCTTGCTCAAAGATTTCATGTATCTTAACACCATTCAATTAAATATTTTAACAAACATGGCAGTCAATTTTCACCATAAAACTGAGTTTAGCCTATTGAAAAAACACATGGTCTGACAAATTGTATAGCCTAACACCACCCCCAGTTCTACTCTGAAGGCAAATCCGTGCAGTGGGGAGAAATAAAACCTTATTCAAGTTGGAAAACAAACAAAAAAAATAGGAAATTTTTCTTGATATATATAATGGTGATTTGCCTCTCTCAGCTAGTTCAACTTGTTACTGTTGAACTTCCCACATAATTATTTGAAGACTTCTGTTGTGGATAGTGTGGGGTCCTAAAGCTTTGATTTCAAATTAAGGATTACACATCTCTACCATCTTCATGGTAAATAAAGTAAGTAGTTCTTTGTGTGCTTTTGTTGTGGGGTCTGTTTCTGTGTGGGTTTATGTGTTTGCTGTTGTTGGTTTTTGTGGAGTTTTTTGTTTGGCTTGTTTTGGTTATTTTCTTTTAAATCAGGACAACATTTGCCTTTCCCCCACTGAAGCCTAACCACTCTGCTGTCAAGAGCTTTTAAAGCTAATCAAAGCATGCCTGAGAACTTGAACACATAATTACCAAAAAGCCACCCCATCACTTTTAGAAGAATGGAGAATTGGATAGAGGAAAACATTCATTTTTTAGGTTATTAGGCCTTGAATTGTATTTGATTATATTACTATCTTGTAATACATAATCACTATCTTTGAGGAAAACTGGAAAAGATATCCTAGAATTTTAAGCAATTTTTTGCACACTCCCTAATTACGGAGTCGGGACTACAAATTACCACTAGATAAAAATGAGAGGTTTTTAAACTGGGCATAACTTCAGATCTGAATTTCCCAAGATAATAGGTAGAGTCCAAGTGTTCCATCTGGATTACTGCACTTTCTGATGGTTGTCACTTTTGTTAAAAAGCTGTTAAATTCTCAGAATAGTACTCACTAGACAAATGTAGCCACAACCAATTGCATTTTTATTCTATTTTCATAACACACCACAAGCTTTTTCCCACACACACTTTTGTTCACATCTTGAATTTACCATATATGATTTTCATACACAAGCCCACAAGACTACTTGTACTAATACACCTGTTTGTAACAGCAGCTCTTAACAGTAAGTGAAAAAGTAAAAGCTTGAGAAATATGAAATAATTATTTTAATTAATAGCTGAGAAGATAAATCAATATTCATAAAGGAAGATAAATCAAGTGGAAAGCAGTTTTTTGGTATTAGACTTCATGAGACCATGGATCCAATCCCATGGCAACCTAGTGCTAGATGAAGCAACCTCACTCTCACTGTTCCTTCTCTAAACAGCTTTGACACTTGTCTGACTCTGGGAGAAAAATAGTGCAGCATGCTAACCAAGTGATTTTATCTTAGTGAAGTTTTCTGCTGGTTCAGCAAGCCAAATTAAGTAGCTGATGCAGATCCGATGAGTATTAGAGCTGGCACGAGGAGACAGTTGTCATCCATTTTGACAGCCACTAGACTGTCTACATTACAGAAAAGCAAACTGGATTCACCAGGTTTTTGACTGTCCCTCAAAACCCAACACCACCTTCTCTTTTGCATTGTCAGCTGTTGCTAAACTGTGTTACACTAATAACAATAAATCTAAAAACTCCAGTAACAAACCTTCTTGCTGTCTAGTCCAAAACTATTTGAATGCAGCAAAAAGAAACACCTAGTGGCAGCAGACAGCAATAACAGGATGAACAGATAAGATTTTAACAACTGTTAATAGTTGGCAGCCAATTTATACATTAGTAGCATTATTGGCAAGCTACTCAAAATGCTTGCCAGAAATCAGCACCTGCTTCATCATTATGCCAGTCACTACATGCCCTAAAATCATCCAGTAATTCCTTGTAGACCCTCATCCACTAAGCTAATAACCGGTCAGCAGACAGTTTCACAAATCATGAATTTTGTCATTTAATCAAGGCATGTTTCACTTCAACTTATATGCAAAGATTACCATAGGGAAAATTACTCATCTCCTGAAAGTTGATCGTATGTCTTTCAAAGACCCAAGGAGCTTATAAATGTTCTTGGCATTCTTCCCATCCTTTCTCAGTGACCTACTTCAAGGTAAAAACACAGACCTATGCTGCCCATTACCTCCATAAAACCTACAGCTCCTCCTCCAGAGCTGTCACTTATCACAGCTCAAATTCCTTCCTCTCAAATCCCTCAGTAGATGGTATCACCACAGTCTTCAGAGGAAGATGTCACTAAATCATACTCTTTTCAATTACACAATAACAAATCAACTGATCTATTCAGCATATAAACCTATGGAGTTGAATAACCTGGATATAAATTTGTTATTTTTCTTTTATTTAAAAACTTTGCAAGTATATAAACAGTTACTTCTTGTCCTGTCAGTTGCAGCTTTCTATGTTTCTTTGGCATCAAAATAAATTTATTCAGGAGGCTGATGTTGACAGAGTTCAGCATTCTCTGGAAACAATGAAGAAAGGTAAAAAAAGTGGAGGGCAATTTTTTCAAGTAGTAAAAATTATAAGGTGGTCCATGGAATTTTGTTTAATTTTCATAAGCTAACAGCAGACCTTTCTTACAACAGCTGTAGAAATAAGGAGAAAGAAGAGAAGGATAACCCCACAGCTCTTAGTAAGGTGTTTTTGTCGCTTTTCTCTTATGGTCTCTGCCATTCACACTCAGTGTTGACTTCAGAGGTAGAAAATATTTGTTTCCTAGCATCAATTTTCCTCTTATTTTGCCTCATAGAAAGAGGAAGACATAAATAGCATAAAAAAATTTAATATACACACAACTTCATGGAAACTCAGAGAATACAGTGTACTTTATCATGCCAATTATCCGCCTCCAATGGTAATTCGGTTTCTAAAGTCATGGAAATCACTGAAACGCCACCATGTGAGACAGCAAGAGCAACGAAAAAATAATCTTCAGTAACTGAGGAGGAGGGGAGGGCAAGTCTTTTTTCCAAAACCTGTTTTCACAGACTGCATATCACTTCTTAACAACTGTACATCGCAAATTGACAATATAGGTATCTAACTTAAGGGGAAAGAAGGCAAAAGGTTGTGTGTCACTAAAAAAAAAAAAAAAAAAAAAAAAAAAGAGGGCAAAACTTTTAGTTGTATTAAGTTACCCTTCATTTTATGCCCTCACCCAAAAATGAAAACCTACTAGCTGTTAACCATGAAGGTAGCAAGCCAGACAGGTTTGAATGCTCAGAAATACAAAGCTTAAGGTACTAGAAGTCTTACTTAAGACTGATCCCAGGCATTAATACCCTGATTAAAGATGATCAAATATAATGAATTCATAAAGCCACAATTGATGTCATCTTAAATACATCTAAATGTTTTAATGTAGAGAGGCAGAATATAAACATCTAAAGACTGTCTTTGAATTAAGCACTTGAAAGATAAGCTCAAAGGAAGGGGTGAAGAGAGACACATGAATTAACATGCCAACACTCAAGAGTCAGAGAGAGAAGTTAAGTCTTCTGAATTCTAGATGGCCTAATCACTCTAGAAGTTTTACTATCAACTACAAAGCAACTTCACCTTTAGGTAGATAAGCCTTGCTTCTTCATTGTTGAAGAAATAGAGTCAAAAGTCATAATAAAAAAAAAGCCAGTAACAGTTGGGAGAAAGCTGTAAGAAACTTGATCTAGATCAGAAACAAAACAGACTTTGCAAACAAAAGAGAAGAATGAATTGCAAAGTTAGCCAGCCCAGACATGATTGCATAGCCAAATCATCTCAATGGAATCAAATTAACTTTAAAGAGCAAGCTGGATTTACCTTATTTCCTAAGGAAAGGAAAATTATGCTAAAGTTCCAAACTAGTTTACAAGAATAAAAATATTTTTTAAAAAAATCTTACATTCTTATGTTTTGAAGGAGACTTTTTTTTTTTTACACCACTACCAAGCTACTTATTAACATCTCTGCTGAGGAAATGTCTGCTACATGTCTTGACAATTTATCAGGAATCAGATTCCAAAAGTGGAGACAGACACTGGAAACCAGGCTTTAGTAATTAACAATAAGGGTTTGGTTTTAGGGGGTTTTGTTTTCTTTTGGTGTACAAATCAAAAAACCCCATATGGATATTTATGAGCCATTTAAAATAAAACAAAACAAACAAACAAAACAATTCCCAATGCCAGCTAAAATAGTCCCAACCTGACCATCTCCATTTCCAGCAATCAATCCCTGAAGTCAGCAGCCACCCTGCTGCATCTCACCTATAAATGGATGCTTATTTGGTGAACCCAAAGGAATTAATCCTTTATCAAGAGTAACAGAAGATGCAAAACACAGGCAGAAACTGATTGTGGCAGCTTATATAGCTTAAGCACTAAGCCATGGACGTAAGAGAAAAAAAGCACAGCAAACCAAGTCTTCCTACAATGCTATCATGTATTAGCAAGGATCAAGACTGAACACTTTTGGTTCTTTTTCCTTGATAAGAAGGGACCCAACAGTAACACCTATGCCAAACAAAACAAGGATCATAGATTCATGAATGTGCTGAACCCAGTACAAGTAGTACTAAAGTCTCTTGGATTCAGGCGCATTTATGTACGGAGCAGTTGGAGAATATTGGTCTTCCTTTTTCCACCAAAGAAGGGCATTTCAAAGCCTCCAGCTGTGCAACAATGCAAGTAAATTCCTTGATACTAGTTTCAGTTCTCTACTTCAGGACTTCAAAAGCTGCAGGAATTTGAAGGTGATAAATGTCAGGGAAAATTTACTTAACTAATGCAGTCTGCAATATAGAGCAGAAATAACAAGGGAATTTGAGATACACTGCTCAACATTCAAACTTGAAAAAATGTGACATTATTAAGTAAAGCATGGAGGAACTACCAAAACCAAGAGTTCACCTACTATACAACATGGCACACATTAAAGTGGGTGCTGCTTTATCCTGTAGATTAAGACTCTTTAGAATGGTTTAGTTACATACCTACATCCATCAGCCCCTCAAACGATCAACAGAGTTTGAAAACCAAACCTTGAAACCCAACCAAAGACTGCAGTAACTTCAGCTTAAAAATTGACTTCTAGTTTTTGATATATATATATATATATATATCATATCAAGCTTCTTCTCTTCTGGCTTATCATGATACATATGAAAGTCATGAAAAGCTAAAGGATGAATAAGATATCTGGATGGTGTAAAGAAAAATAATGCTTTTTCCTCCAATCACTCTTAGCCTTCAGGGTAGAGTGTTCTCAAAGCATATTGCACACAATTATATAGAAGCTCCTGTTCTATACAACACTATAGTTATACTTTCACTTTCTTTAAAGGGAGATACTTCCGGGGGGGGGGGAGAAAAGGGCTCAAACTTGTGTGCTATCAGTCTGAAGAAATTACTGTCGAACATAAAAAGGTGATGGGATACAGATGGTGAGTGGTTACAAAGCTAGGCATTAGGACACCGGAACCATCTAGCTGTTCTGCCAACAGTCTATCAAGCTCAGTATACTCCCTAGTTTGTACCACCTATGGGGAGGCGATTGTACAAAATGGACTTCCTTACAGAGAATTACTGAATGTAACAACCCATCTCAAAGAATGGTTGATATTGTAGCTGGTGCCTGATAGACTAGATGAGGTCCTCAAAACTCCTGACTGTAGTCTTAGCACTTACTATAATGCTTGTCATTCCTAAAGCATACAGTCTTTCAAAATCTTCCTGAACGCTTGCTCTCATTTATATTTTATAGCTTATCCAAACAGAAATCTGAATATTTCAACTCCAAGTTTACCATATCCATTTTACTAAATAGCTCCTTGCTCTTCTAAGGAGGATACACACTCTTATTTGGCTTTGCCAGTAATTTGCATTCAGTTACAAATCAATGCATATTTAGCCAGTTCTTCCAGGAAGTGAACATGGGTGAAGTAGTGATACTGAAACACTAATCATCTGTGCTAAAGTAACTTTGTGCAATCCATTAACTTTTTTGAAAGACAGGAAATGAACTTTACAGATTTTTTAGGTGGGAAATGAGAAACATCTATGGAGTACACAAAAAACATGACAGCAGTTTCTCTGAACTGCAGGTTCTGCTTTTCTCACTTTAATCTACAGAAGATCTAAGTATGTCTCAAAAAAAAAAGTGTGACTTCTATAAAAATGCTACTGTAATATGTTAGACAATACAGCTTTCTAGCTTACTGGTTTCCCTCTACCAGCAACCAATAGAGGACATGTATGGAGTATAGTAGGAAAGCAAGCAGGAATATGTTCCACTGACCAGTCACCTTGATGTCTGCTGAGTCTGAGAAGATACTCCTGTATTTCATAGCCTCTGATGATTTCCCCTACAAACAAATTGTTTCAACTTCCTTGTAAACTTTTTGCATTCACAATATGATGCTGCACCAGGTCTTTTAGTTACACATGGTGTAAAAAAACCAACACAACAAACCAACAACAACAAAAAAACAACAATAAGCAAACAAAATCCCAAACAAACAAAACAAAAACCCAACACAACATCAAAACCCACTACTCCAAAACAAAAACACCAAACAGAACCAACAACACACTACCTAATAGATCCCCATCTACTTTCTTCATGAGTCTAAGTTTCCTGATGTCTCTTAAGCCTCCACTGGTATCTCTTTCCCTGCTTGAAAAGCCCTAGACAGTTTTCAATCTACCTTGCCTTAGACCAACACAGTCTTTTTGAGACAGAATAGACATAAAGGTAAAATACCCAAATGCATTTAATATTAAATATAAAGCCCCATAAAAGATTAATACAATGGCATAATGATGCCATTTTCTATTAAATTAATGTTAATTCTAGCATTATTCACTTTTTCACTGCTGAGTATTGAGCTGCCCCTTTGACAGAACTGTACCACCAAGATGCTTTCATGAACAGCTAATTCAGAGTTTAGCACTTCTGAATAAATATATGTACTCAATTATCTATTAATTCATATGATTAAAGTAACAAACCAATGATTATACATACAATGTATAATCATTATATATTATATATATAATCATTATATATATATATAATCATACAATGATTATATATATATAAAAGCACCTTCCAGATGAAAACTTCTAGTAGCATCTTCAAAGCTTTTAAATAGACTACAATGCATCTTGTAGAGTCAGACAATGCAAAACACCCTTTCAGGAGAAAGACTTAGGAAAATAATTACGGCATAATAGAAATCAATGTCTGTTTGTGTCTGTATCAACTTGTTAAAACAAGTACCACCCAACCTACTGAACACGAGCATGCAGTTTGGAGACCAACAAAGCATCCAAAATGGATTTAAAAAAAAGAAAAAAGCATAGAGCAGTGCAAACTGAGTGTCTGCAAAGTTACTTGTTTTAGCTTTCCATTTTGTTTCTGTAAAGATGGAAATCATCTCTCAACCTACACACTTTCACCACTTGTGGCCACCGCAGAGCCTGAAGTTGAAAATCTCAACATCAAAATTACTCATAACTGATCATCTGAAGTGCCAAACACACTTCAGACTTTTAGCAGCTTTAGTTAACCAAACCACTGAAAGATTCATTCTTTTTTAAACAACAATTTCTGGCTAATGATACTACACAAGAAAAACCCTTTTGGATATTTATCCCATTAGAGTTGGTTTGGGGTTTTTTGTTTTTATTGCTACCTAACACAGCAACAAACTCCAGTGCAAAAATATTCGTCCTTTTAACCTTTTGTTTTTCAACTCAAGATCGCACAGCACAGGGTTTGCCTTAATCACGCCGCCACTACACTTTTCTTACTCCATGCGCTACCTTCATTTAAACTGGAAAAGAATGGGAAGGAAGCAAAGAGGAGAGCTCGATGCTTCTTATACAGCCTTTAACATTAGCACTTCGGAGCGGCAACTCTTTTACTACCCTTGCCTACCTTCCCCAAGCCCATCGCGACTCGGCAGAAGGGGTCTAGACTCCCAGCACAGGGAAGCACAGCGCGGGCCCTCTGAGCGCCCACCCCGGCGGGCCTCCAGCACGGTTGCCCGAGGGACGCGGAGGCAGAGACAAAGCCGAGAGCGGCTGGAGCACAGCCCCCACCGTGCGGGCCCTGCCGCCGCCCCACACGCGGGGCCCGGGCCCTGCCCGCATCGGGGCCCGCAGGAACCTGTCGAGGCCAATCTCAGGGCCCCGAAGTCGGTGCTGAAGGCTCCGGGACCCGCGGGGACGTGGACAGCCTCCGGAACAGAGATGGGGCAGACCTAACCGGGCACCAGCGGCGGGAGGGCAGGAAGGGAACTACCGCCGCCATCCCACTCCGCTCGGCGGGAGCTCAGGCCGGCGCGCGCGGCGGGCTCCGACACCCGCGCTCGGCCGCCATGCAGCTCCCGGGGCGAGGAGCAGGCGCGACCGGGCCGCTATCTCCTACCTGCTCGGACGGGACCCAGCCCGGCGCTTCCCCCCACTACAGGCCGCTTCTCATTGTGCTGCTGCTGCCACCGCCGCCATTTCCCCGCCGCCGCCGCCTCACTCCCCCCAACTGTCAGGTTCGTCCATTCACCTGGGCCCGAGACAGCCTCCTCCCCCTCCCTTCCCCCTGCGCCGCCGGCCCTACGCAAACGGAGCACCTCCCCCACCCCTCCCACCCATACCAACGGAGGCCGCCCAACGCCCGCAACGCAAGCCCGCTCCGAGAATTCCACCCTGCTCAGCTCACACGCTCCACATCCCCACGCTATGAAAGGAACCAGGCGATTGGCGGCGAAAGCCGGGTAAAAGGTGAAAGGTTCACAAGACAGCCAATGGGGTGGCGGGATACAGCAACGGCCGAGGAGCCGCCGGGTGGTCTGGGGCTCACGTGTGTACGCGCTCCCCTCCCCCAGCCGGCGAACTGCGAGGCGCTCGGTCCCGGCTCTCCCTCCCCCGCGCACGCGCTTGGGCGGGTCTCGCGCGCGCGGCAGGCGGCGGCCGGCAGCGTTGAGAAGAGGGAGGCACCCGCCATCTTGGCGGGGGGTTAGGCCAGCGAGAGCTGGGCGGGTGAGGGGCCGCCGAGACCGCCTCCGAGGCACCTCTCTTTGCACTGAGGCGAGACCGGTCGCGGAGAAGGCGGGTCTGAGAGAGTTGGTTTGTCCTGTCGTACGGCTTAAGGCAAGACGTGGGAGAAGGGCGATCGATTTGGCAGTGTCTGGGCAGAGCAGTGCTGAACTCTTGTCATCGCTGTGTGCCGAAGTCCCACTTTACCATACCCACGGGTGGTCGTTTCCATCAGGAGTGTCTTTTCTGCCAACGACAAAGTACTGCTTTTCCACTAGGGAGCTGGTGTCCTCAGGTCTTGCTGGTGCAAGGCCTGAAAGGTGGAAGAAGAAAGGACCACAGGAGGTGGCTGAGTTTGTGTACTCCCTAAGAAGTATCTCCTTTTGTTACTGCTTAAGGCAGCATGTTGACTATCTGGATCACTGGTCTCACTCCATTTTCTTGTCACTGCTCACTTGCTTGGGTGATGTTGGTAGCTACTATTACTATTTTTTTTCAAAGTCCCCTGAAATTTCTTGGATTAAACAGCTGATGTAGGGTACCTTTTCCACCATCAAAACCCTTCAGCCACAGATAAAGAACCAAAGTGAAATGCGTGGTGCTGAAACACAGGAATGCAGTTTCTCTTGTATCTCACATACTACCGTTTTCCAGCTTTTATTTTCATTACAATTGACATAAAAATCTGGAAGCTGTGCCCTTGGAAAATGGGAGGGAAACATAAGACAATGAGAAAGCTCTGTACAAATTACCTAAACCGGTCTGTTACAAGCCATACAATGCCTGATGTAGAAATGTGAGTAATTGGTCAGTAAAATAAGACTCCAGTGCATCAGAACTGGTGCATTTGGAGCTACCTTACAGTTTATTCTAATTCCAGTCTCAGTTAATTTTAATTCCCTTGATCCCTGCTCCCATGGCATCACCTGCCAACACCATTCTTTTTGCAACTGATAAGACCAAACCCTCCTCACAGAGATGTAGCTAATAACCAAACCTTCAGGCTTGGTAACTTCGTGACCTTAGATCCATAGCTACAGCCTGGACCAGATAGATGCTTAGGGCAAATAATGAAACTGATAACCCTCGTAAATTCAGATTTGCAGTTTGAAAGTCCCTTGGCCTAGTGTAAGTCTTGATGCATCACGGGGGAGCTGAAGGCGATAATCACATCCCATTCATATCTGATCACATCCCCAAATAAATGGCAGTTTTGTAGAACCAGAGAGGAATTGTCCTGCTGAATTACTACTCATCAGATACAGTAGTAGTGGGGCACAAAATTGCTGCTTCACTCCTGAAAACCTATGTCTGGAAGTGACTGCGAAAAAGCTCCTCCTGGCTCAAACCACCCTACCTGTTCCTGTTCTTCAACGCATTCTGCTCATCTTTTGCAATGTCAGTGAATGTTTTTCAGTGTCAATGTTCAGCCATTAAGATTATCCTGTTACTCTCCATGGAGTTAATAACTCATCGTTTTTACCTTGATGGCCCTTCTCAGGGTTTTGTTTACCTTACGAAGAAATTAAATTGCTGACCAACAAGACAGGAGCTGCTTGTGGGTTGGTTTTGTTGTGGGTTTATTTTTCCTAAACATGGGAAAAAGAACTGTGCTAAAAGATTGGCATAAATGGTGAAAATCTTCACTGTTGGGGCCCACATTTTGCATTGGTGTCATTTTAAATGCTAAATGCACAATTCAGTTTTTAAGCTGAACTCCTCCTTCTTGTCCTCCACTTGCACACGTCCAAAAGCTCTATTACTTTTCAGTAGTTTTATTACTTTTTGTGCAAGAAAAAACCCCCACACTGTATTTTAAGGCAATTTACCATTGTGATGGGATACACACACTTCCAGCTCAGAGGAACAGGCCTACCTGTAGTGCTAATGAGTGGTCAGATCCATGGACTGACTGCTCATACAAGTCACTGCACCAAAATTGTAAAGATATAGACAAATGTGGGCAATGTGGTCACTCTTGTGAAAGGAAGTCTTTAAATAACATAGATACACATTGCTGGCTCCATTCTGCCTCCCCCTGGCATCTCCTTTCCATGGTGGATGGATTTGGTTGTGTGCTGTATTTTGCTGATCCTCTTTACCTTCTCACAAAACCCTGCATGGTGTGCAGGTACAGAACTAGTTATGCTGTGTTAGGCCAGGTGATCAAGTTAGAGTCTCCTAAGATGATGTACACTTGCACAAGGACTGGAGATTGTCCTTGTTGCCTAATAAGATGACCATAAACTCAGCGCAAAGCTACTCCTGGCTAGCCACAACCTTTCTAAATTGTGCCAAAGGCAGCGAGTGTGCAACTGAAATTCTGTTGCTGGAGGTACAGCCTCCCTCATTCCATCTGCACTCTGTCAGGGACTTACAATCTTCCTTAATATAACCGCACCTACAAAATCAGTATGAGAACATAAAGCTAACTGGAGCACCCTAAAGTTCATTTAAACCAACCTTAATAAAATTATTCCAGATTAAAAGTGATATAGAGGCCTAGGGTATTATCAAATAAGTGTTTTCTTGGCTCAAACCTCTGTTGCTATTTAGAGCCCATCTTCTGTAATGCCAATGTTGTTAAATATGACGGTATTAGGTATTTTTATAGCATCAAAGGGGCATCCTTCTGGTTTTTATGGATGGAAGAATAATTACATCCTGTGACAAAAGCTTAGGAAGAGGAGCAGCTGTTCAGCCTTATCCAGTGGGAGCTGTCAGAACATACGGGTCTATTTTCCAATTTTAGCTGGAGTACTGAAGGAAATTGGCATTCTTTATTATTTCTAATATAAAATACAGCAGAAAGAAACCCTCCTTAATCCTATATGGGCCATGATTAAATAATTAATTTTATCCAATTCAAGCAGGTTCAAAGAGAAGGCAAGCAGAATACTTAAGATGCAGAAAATAAAACACACGAATGTCAGGAGAGTTCTGGAAGTTATTTTCATGTGAAAAACAGTGTCTTTCTTCACAGCTTCCTCCTTGCGCCTGCCTGCTGACAGCAGTTTTTGATTTAAAAGCACAGTTAGGATAAAATCTGTGCTATTCCTTATTATTCCATCACCATTATACTCTCCAGTGTAAGAAATTGATACTTTATGTCATATGTTTGTATAATAACAGCTAACCTTCAGAGTCTTAAGCCTAAATTAAAAATTACGTTTATGTTGATTTCACAGATTTCTTAGAAAGATTTTAAAAATAAAATCAAGTCATCGATGTGATACACAACTCTAAAATAAATTCCAAACTGCTTGGCGTTCAGCATTTGGTAAAAAAACACACAACCAACGATATAAACAAAGCAAACAGGTCGTTGGATGAAGAGAATAGGGTAGCCCAACTAATGAAAATCCAGAACAGAGTTAAGTAATAATGTACCAAGTTACAGCTTTCCCCATATATTTAGTACTGGAAATACCGATGTTTTATTTTATGGGATAACTGTTGTACGACAACAGGGAAACAGAGACATTTATCTCCCTTCTCCTTTTTAAAAAATTGTATCAATAAAGGAGGTGTGTCTGTATTTCTGGGGTTTGTTTGGTTTTTGTTTTTTTTTTCCTGTTGCGTAAGAGTGAAAAAAAATGGGGTTAGAAAAGAGGAAAATTGCGATTTAAAACATAGATTAAATTACTGTGTCACAAGTAATTGTCTTTGTTCATGCTATAGATCTGTGTAATCACACCAGCAAAAACCAGGCTTTGTGCTTTTTGGCTCTACATGTCTCCTCAGGTTCTAAAATGGACTCTGAAGAGATTCCTTCCTGCGAGACAATGGTGACCTCTGTTGTTCCCGCCTTGTTGATAACAGCCAGGATGCTATTTTGTCCTTGGGTCACTATTTCGATACTGCACTTTGAAACAAGCTGGCAGTTATTGAGAAAATATGGGCTCGAGTGTTGCATTCAAGTTTCTGGCCAGGACTGGCTGTGTCTGTTCTGCACTCCCCTTGAGAAAATTTGAGACTTTCCTCTCAAACAGCCCCTAGTCTGGCTACCAGGTTTTTCAGTTCATAGCAGTGAATCACTGCAGAAAAAAGCAGCTGCAAACACTTTAAACCATGGTGCTAATAATAACACCTGCAATGTATTATGAGGAAAAGCTGCAGGTATGATTATGGAGGAGAAAGAAGAAAGAAATGGAAGAAAAGGAAGAAAAGAAAGAACCTATTTGAACAGATTCTATTCCTAAAACTGGAGCAGAGATTTTAAAAAGGTGTTAGGTTGCACAAACTTTTTGACCCCACCTCAGATGCTTTTTTTTTTTTTTGTGCTTTCACACTTCACTTTGTAACTCCAAATAAGATGTTCTCCCTAGTGCAAGAGAAACTTCAATATTTTTAACTGCTTTAAGTTGTGGGTTTTTTAGACCTCTTTAAACAAATCTACCTTTTAAAATCAGTGTAAAAAATGGCACATTAACTCATTCACTCTTCCTATGCAGGCACTCAGCATTGATGACTACAGCCTAAAAAGTATGTTTCTGTTCCTGACTGTGGAAGGCCATTGCTTAGTGGAAGTGTAACTGAGAATCTCTTCCTCTCCATCACTGATTTAAGCAAGTCATGTAATTTCTGCATTTCACAGGCAGCTGCAATGACACAGTACAAAAGTTCTGTCATACAACAATCAACAAAAGTTCCTAATATACATTTTTTAATGCTCCTTTTTGCCTGTGAATCGAGAAATACCACTTTGCAATGTAGAAATGTACTTAGCTGCTGTATTTATACTGCTGCTTGCTAACAAGAAGAAAATACATATAGGCAAACTGATAAATCAGTTCCCCAGGGTACAGATCAGCCATTAAAAACATGCAAAAATGATCAATTCAAAGTATTTACAGCAGATGGAGCTATACATTTTGCTCTGATCATATGTTACATGCTATTCCAAGATAAGTTGCACAAAGACAGAGAACTGCCAGTGGTACCATTTAACCAAGGAACGCAGTTAGGTACAAGCAGGTATTTCATAAATTACTGCAATTAACTCTTCTGGAAATAATCCTTGCAAGAGCAATAGAAATAGGAAGTCAAGAAAAGATTATTGCTGTATATTGGTGCCTGAATGGAACTCGGCTCACTTCTAAGGCTTGGTTCTATCTGCTCATCAATTTGCAGATACTCCTGCCGGCTTGTGTTTACCATTCAGGTAAAATAAGCACTGAAGAGAGACCAAAGGTTTCAGTGAACACTACCAACCAGAATATGTGCATGATGGCCACAGGTTGTCCTCTGGAGTTCTGGGCTCCCACACAACCAACATGTGCACACTCTATGTACTTGTATATGGCTTCTTACCTGAAGTGAACCCTGTGCTTGTCTTTATTGCTATTGCACCCATCTAGATGGGTGTTTCTTATGCTGCATTTGAATCTTCTTTAAGCTACAGAAATTGTGTTTACACAGCAAGGATAAGGGAGTTTGTGTGTGCCATTTCTATCGTATTATATTCATCCTAGAGCAGTTAAAAGAAACCAAGTCCAACAATTCCTACCTTACCATGTTTGAACTTGAACTAAAGTTTGGATCCCATGCTCCTGTAAAATCTTCACTACTCCCATGTTCTGAGCTGACCCATCTTGCATATTGGAACATTTCCCCCTCCACTCCCAAATGCCTAATCACAGTCAGTCAAAAAAATTAATTAAAAAAAAAAATCACAACCTTTTTATTCTCCAGTATCATTCACAACACCAAAAAGAGCTACTGGTTTCAAATTGTATCTAGAGATTTTAAAGTTATGATAATGAAGAGGTGGTAGATGCCTCATCCCTGGAAATATTCAAGGTCAGGTTGGATGGGGCTCTGAACAACTGAATCTAGTTAAAGATGTCCCTGCTTACTGCAGAGGGGTTGAACTAAACGACCTTTAAAAGGTCACTTCCCACTGTCTTGTCCCAAGGAGGTGAATCATTATGATGCCCCCGAAAGAGGCTGTCCCTGCACAGCAGGGCCGCAGAGGTGGTAAAGTCATGACAATGACTTGGAAGAGCAATACAAATCAATTTACTGGTTTTCCCAACAACCATCAGCAAACGGTGTGGATAAAGGTGTTGTGACATAGGAGTTATCTTCTTATCAACTACTTCAAGGCACAACTAAGTATCAAGGAAAAAGGTAAAGTAAGTAAAAAGAGGAAAAGATGGGGGAGAAAGTAGAAAAGGATCTCACCACCCTTGGGTCCAGTGACGTCTCATGGGATCAGTCCAAATCTTGAGTTCTTTGGTGGTGGGTCCACACAGATTAATATTTGACTGTCCCTTTATACACTTGGGATATGGGTGGCATCCATTTCTATAGGAAGCATGGAGAGGCAGTGCAAATTTCTCCTATAGACCCCACCTTGGCGCAGTCACAGTGGCACCATAGCAGAAGAAATTAACTCCGGGAAAAGACACCTTCTGCCTACCCAGAACTTATCTCTTCCCATTGTTAACTTATCTGCAAGGAGACAGGGGACGATGATAGAGCCATTGAGGGCCATTAAGAACTAATGACAATTCTTCCCCCCAGGCAGGCCTTGCTCATTCTCTGTCCAGATCTTACCACCACACAAGGTTTGAGATATCAATAGTCAGGCTATTACAACAACCCAAAGCTTTCTATGATTCTGTAAATCAACACTGCTAACAACTGGACCCAAATATCCCAAATTCTTAACACACGAATATTGAATATGAATATTCTTTTACGACCTAAGACTACCCTACCAAGATTAAGTGGGGGGGGAGGATAGGCAGGTACCAGCTACTCCAGGAGTGGTGAGAAACACATGACATGATTTGATTTTGTAGAAGGAGCAGATGAACATTTATGATTCCTAAAGCATGACACCCACCAAACTTCATGCTTATCTGGAGAAGCAGCACTCCTAGTCCATTGCCCATACACTATTTTCTTTTTCTGTGTTTATCCAGTTTAGATATATTTTTCAGGAGATAGATCATGGGGCTGATTCTGAACTGCAGTGCATCTCTGTCATGCTTTATTTTCCTTTTCTCTTATACTGCAAAGGGAATTAAGGTGTAGGGGGGTTGGAACTTTGTAAATACAAATCAGTTCTTCACCTAGTAATTAACTAATCCACAAGTCTAAACATTTACATAGAATCAGGCCAGTAAGAACAGTATGTAATTCAGCACAACTGTTTCTGTAAGCTTTCCCACAGCTTGTCTTTATAATGCCAATTTCTATGAATTAATAAATTAGTAAATCTTCACCTTTATAAAAATTTAAAATTAATTCTGTTTGTTGACTGGAATAAAAGTTGAGATTTTAAAAACTAAAAGTCACTTTTTGGGTAGATGGGGAAACAACGCACTTTATGAATTTGCTGTGTTGACTGAGGCCTTCTCTGCTAAAAAGTGAGTATTGTTTCTGGGCATGAAAATGAATAAATAAAAATAATAAATAGAATACAATCTATACTATACATAATATAGTATCATACCAGTGAGTAAATAAAGAAAATAATAACAAAATGGTCATCTCTCCTGCAATGAGATGAAGATATTTTCTTGGGAGGACAAGGACAAACCCACAGATAACAGATTAAATACAGGAAGCCTGTCCATTTATTTCAAAATTGGAGATTTTATAAAATAAAGTGGAACTATTCACTAGTAAATACTATTCTTATTACAGCATAACAGTTTCTAAAAACATTTTCTTTTCTAGTGTACCAACTATACAGAAGAATATATTTTTTCTCACAAAAATTAGCTTTGAGCAACAAGTGCAAACATTCAATACATACCACTTATTGAAAGCATTCAGAAGAAATGTATTTGAAAGTACACAAAAATGCATTTCCTTCACTGTATCTTTTGATACTACTCAAATCTCCCCGTGTTTGTTCTCATTTAAATAGCTATCATTCCTTACCACTTGCCAAAGAGAAACATGTATTTTAAATATTACATTCCTTACTTGCAAATAATTTCTTCCAGATAAAAGTCCCCCATTAATTCTTTAGCAAACTAGCACTTTGCAGATTACATTTTAAACTGGAGAAGTTTAACAAGAAGGGTAGAATGCTTTCTTCAGCTTTTTACACAGCAGAATACAGTAGCACAAAGTGGTATGCCTACTAAAATGTTTTGTTCAAGATAAAAGCAGAAGTTGAATTTTTTCATTACAATAAAAATACTCGTGTAAATTATTTGGCATTAAAAAGTGACTGCATTATTTCTCTCAAAAAGTGAGCAGCATATAGTCTGAAAGTTATGTGATTTAAATCAGACCAGTTATTTCCAACAATTTTTGTTGGATTTTCTCTTACAGTCTAATAATTGCTGTGGATCAGCTCCCCCATATGAATTGGTCCTTGGACACAGAGCAAATCTGTTCGCTGAATCAAAATCATCCCAGGAAGGTCCAGCAAAACTAATGAAACTACTTTGGGAATAAACTATTACCTGACCTGAACACAGCAGCGAAGGCCAGGATCTAGCCTTTCTTGGAGTGGTAGGTTTTAGTGTTTCTCACCAATGTAAAATTAATTGTTTTTATTGCCCCTTCTAACCTTTTCATGAAGAAAGAAGTATATGAATCACCCAGGGGCCAATCCTATGTTCCAGAGACATAAACTCAGACATTCCCTTTATGGAGAGAAAAAAACCACAGTTCTTGTTTTCCAGTATCAGCAGTAGCAGCTGCCTGGAAAGGCATCATTTCAAGTGCCACTGAGATGGGAGTTTCCCACATGTCATATTTAGAGGAGGAAAGAAATATTTTATGTTACACAATTTCAGTTAAGAGAGTCCCAAAATGGACACGGCACTTGAAAATTAGAGGGCTGATTTTTCACCCTTTGTGAGCTCTAGAGTTGTGTCAAATGACAGAGTAAGCAAGCATCTGCTTCAGAATATGACATTTCCATATCATTTAGTGTGCATACACCTCCCATCCTCCTGCATGAATAGCTTCATGCTTTGGGGTGGCACGGGTGGGAACAAGCCATACTGCAAGTTTAGCTACAGACCTGGAATGTGAACAATCGTCAGCGGGACAGCTGTACATTCGTGTTACCAGTGGTATGTAGAGCGGAAGTGTTTGAGGTTATTTACCTGACAAAAAACTCCACAATGTGGAAATACAAAGCTTAGGGTTTCTTTTACTTCCATTCAAATCTAGTACCTATTAGCTCAATGGAAGACAGTGGGCAACCTATTGTCAGCGTTAGAGCTTTCGGCTGTAGTGGCTTAGGGACTTTCATGGTCACATTCCAGCCTGTAACCTCACCCTCATCTTCCAGCTATTCCTGCTCTTGTTCTCTTAATCAAAAATGGAAGTGGATGTTAACTTCCTATAAAGAAGAGAGGGTTGATACCGAAGAATTTTGACAGACAATGCTATGCGTACAGAGGGGTTAACTGAAGTCAGCGGCATTGTTTGCGTACATTGGTTTTGAAGGGATCCAGTGCTAAGGGCAATGCAAAGGCTTCAGATACTTCCTGGCCTATGTGATTAATATTGATTTAAGTTCCCTCAGGGCCAGATCCTGTAGTGTGTGCTTAGCACACAGATGTGCTGCATTGACTTCCACACAGAAGCAGAGGAGCTAAACACATCGCTGGATGCATTCAAATTTGTGCTTGGCAAGAAGGGACTCCAAGTACTTAAAGCTAGCGTTAAGTGATAATGCACCATTATAACTATTGACTTGCTAGATAGCTGAATATGATACCACGTACATGGCCAAATTAATCATCTAAAGCTCAGATTCTGTGAGGACTGGTGCAGAAAACCCTAAAAAACCCCACTGGGTATGGCACGGTACCCCTGTAAACTCAATGGAGAACTACTTGGATAAAGGAGTTAAGAGTCATACTGAGCTGGAGTAAATTGACAGTCTCCAGAAGACCTAGAGGATTTAAGTGTGTTTAGACACCAAAGATCAACATTTAGAAATTTCAGCCTCAGGAAGTTTTAATGGAAGAAAGTAGCTTAATCACTCAATATTTTGCAACTTTAGCTGGAAGTTTAACATCACAAAATGACATATTGCTATGCAGCTTTAAGAGTCACACAATCATATTCAATCATTTCTGATGTTTTTCAAGACTACTGTTCATTTAAAACTCTCTTCCTGTTTGCAGTTTCCAGTTTTCAAATGGATGACACAACCAGTGCATAGCTTAATGTTCATTCTCATGAGTCATAATTAATAAATAATCATATCACATACATAGAATTTTACAGGTACTCTTAAAATGGTTTTACAGTTCTATTAAATATATGGAGAAAATAATCACTGCTATATTAAAAAAATCATTTTAAAACAGCTGAACTCTCAAGCTTTGCATAAAATTCTGTAGACACATTCATTACAATCTAGAAACTCAATAAAAATACATTTTAGAGCTCAATCCATCAAAAATATTCATGGCATTGAAAAATGATTGTCTTTTTTTTTTTTTACTGTAATCTGTGCTTGCCCTATCTTTGCACTGATCATTTCCTACAATTTGGCAAAGGCTACATTCAATTCAGTTTGTAGGTTATATGACTGCTTAACTCATTTCTTCAACTTTAAGACATCTGCCCCATAAATGTTTAGTGGGGTTCTGTCTTTAATAGTGTATCTTTCCTGGCACTTTCTATAAAATCACAGTGAAACACTTTGCAGTTAGTTTACAAGACTACAGTAACATTGAACCATCCTATTATAGTTGTCTGCCTTTCATGGTGTTTCTGTGAACACCAAACATCCTTTGTGCAGTGATCCTCAAGCACTTCATGACACTTACACTTCACAATACTCTGCTACACACACATCTGCTCAACAACAACGGGTTTTAGAAACAGTCTTAACAGATCGGTACCCTTGTGTATCTGAACTTTGCTGCCAAATCAAAATATCACATGTGGTCAGTTCAAGCTTAGCATTTTTAAAAACATGGTCAAAAAATTAAGGAAAAATCTCCTTATTCAGACAGCGTACATATCTGTTGGAAAATGGATAGATGATAGATTGCTCACCAGCCTTTTAAACCTCTGCTACTTCAAGCCAGTCCTCTATACAGCAGGTTAAAACAGGCTTTGCCATAGTGAACGTTTCACAACCAGGCTTTTAGACTGGAACCTCAGAGTAGGACACAAAGTTCAACAACAAGCAATGTTTTCAGAATAGGGCACTTGCACTGAGGAACTGGATCTTGCACAGTGGAAGAAGAGGTGCAGGTTTAGAAGTCAATTTAAGCAGGGGAATCTGCTGCTTATACAGATGTCATTTTCTGTGGTTCTAAGTAATGGCAAAACTCCTGAGAAGTTCAGTCTCTTAAAATGCACAGTTCACCATACCAGTATAATCACTCCTAACTCTTTACTCTTATCTGCTTACCCATGGAACGGCTAAGGTAGACTGCTTCTGATACAGCAAGAACACAACCAACCATGCCCAAATATGGAAAGCAACTTAATACCAAGTATCATGGACTAATTCAGTGGGTTTTTTCATCTGTTTTTTCTTTCACCATGGAAGAAACAATCTCCATCTCTTAATGGGATAGGCTGGAAAGCACACATCAGTTTAACCATTGGGTGAGATGATTGAGGCAATTGCTGGATGCTGTTTGACCTATCGACTGCTCTTTTCACTGTTTTGGTCTCTGTTTGTGGGAAACAAGAAAGAAAACCCTGGGTTTTCTCTCTCAGAAGAAAATACCGTGTACTGAAATTGCTAGCATCATTGCACTCCCATTCACTTTTCTGTTCTTTATGGCTGTCAGTTGTTTAAAGGAGACATCCAAAGACTGATTAATTTTCTTAGGAGGAAGGAAAAAACACAGAAGGGACTTGATTTTACTTATTGAACTCTGATAGATGTAAAGTTCTATGAAAAGACTGTAATCCAACTCCGGACAATCTCTGGTGAGGACTAAGAAACATGGAAAAACAGAGAGTAAGATACAAAGGCTCAGACAAAGTTGTCATAAACCAAAGGGCCTATGAAAAGTAGCACATAATGAAGTGCTGTCAAGTCTTCTTCTCTAAACTCATGTACATTGCTACTTGCTGCTATTAAATAGCAGCCATTTCCCAGCCTAGTATACACTGGTTTTCAGGATAAGGATATAAAGTTTCTTGTATTAAGTCTTATTCTTTCATAGAAAAAGCATTAGCCCATCAAGGTTGTATTTTAGCCTACTTCAAGAAAGCATCTTCAGAAAACTCTAGGTTTTCTTTTGGAAGAAAATATCACAGTCTTCGTCAACAAGCAGAAACTGAGTCATCCGATTTTGTGATGAACCTAAGTGTTGAACATTTTCATCATCAAGGTGAAAGACTATTTTTTTACTTATGTTGATTTACACTGAATTAAGTTGGGAAGTTTGGATCTTTTCCTCCCCAAGCACAAAGAATCTTATTTTTAAGTTCATGGGGTGAATCCAACTCTAGTCAATGGTGACAGGACAGAATGAGAAAGATTTCAGCTTCCTGGTGACTTTGAAAGAGGTTCAGAATTTTATCCTCAATGTTTAAGATCTCCTGCAGTGCAGTGCTGCTATTGAATTCTAACTGCATCTCAGAAGAAAAATCTCAGGGAAACAAAAAGCTTATAAAGAAGAATGAAGTGTGATGGACAGTTAGGACTAGCACAGCAGATCGTATGACTACAAACAGGTTTTAAATACTTGCAAATAAATTGCTATATATTCTGATGTCTCCTGATCTCAGTTATGAATAGTTTGGCTAAAAAGCTAAGCCAGTGTATTAAACATAATGCACTGTAATAAGTGTATTTCTTAAGTGTTCTCTGAAGAAGTTTCTGGGCTAAGATTTCCTGTATGATTCCTCCTAAGAAGCAGCTAGCACCTTGTTCTTCACACTTCTCCACACCCAGTTTATTCCTGTGAATTAAACATAACAAAAGGTGCAGGATAGAAATGAATTTAAATTCTTAAAAAACCAAACTCCCCTATCCAAATAAACCCTCAAGCTGATTTTGTTGCTCCACTGGATTGCCATTAGAATTGTAATTAATTCCTCAAGGTAAGTGTTTTCCATTACCTGCAGCTCTGCTCTGCCTCAAGCTCTCTCAAAGAATTTAATGGAAAACTTGAAAAAAGCATTTCTGGCCTCGCCCTTGCAGGTGAGCCAGGTTCATGGGTAAGTCAACATCACCTCTCTTCCACAGCTGTCAGGCCCTACATAAGTAAATGAAGCCAGAAGAATAATTTTTGAAGACTAGAGCTCTGAATTGTTCATATTTCTACTGATAATTACCTGTTTTTATTTAGCGTCTTATAAAGCAAGGCACAAATGTACAAAATCGCATCTACTAAATCAGGTCATTTTTATATATATTTACACAATTATCATAATATAAAATGTGCTTAGACACTGTCATAGCACAACAGTAGAGGAATTGGTAATAAACACAAATACCAGGTCCTACATTTCTGTTTGTGCTTCACCTGAAGGAACATACTCATATGCAGATATGCAAAGCAATTCAGCCACCGTCCTTTATTTTTCCACACCTCACAGAGATCAAACTTTGTTGCTAAGCAGCTGTGGAAGGACCAAAAGGCAGTAGACCAGCACCCAGAATAAAAAGATGAAGTAGAATAGCTCTGGTTGCTCAACAATAGTGATTTCATGAGTTGGTGCTGGAGTCTCACTTGCTTCCAAGTCCTTTTTCTTCCTGAAAACAGGAGAAAAATTGATAAGAGAGAGAAGAAAAACCTCTCATTGTTAATGTTTACTGTAAGAATGAGATGGTGGACTAAAAGACAGCAGTTTAGTGAACCATTTCAGTCTAGTCATTTGAAGTCCAGGCTAGACTAGGAGGTGCATAATGGGCTTCAGCAGTGTGTTCCCTTAAGAGCCAATGGACATAGTGATTAATCCTCTGAAAACTCTGGACAGATTCTCAGGTAGCTTAAATACATGCCATCACAGTTCAGTCCTTTGATGTAAGGTGGCTTCCATTGGTTAAAAAGAAGCCCTTTTATATTCAGAACAGTAAACATAGCTCTGGGCAACACATACTACACTTTCACAGTTCTACGCTGTTATCTGACTTGATACACTTTCCCCAAATCATCTAGTTTCAGAGCTGCTCATGTCCAACACAAGAACATTAAACAGAAAAAGCCCAAGACTTCCAGAAACCAAGTAGCAGCTGGGGTTTTGTAGGACAACTCCAGAATTCCAGCTTTCCAAAATTCTACTTGCAGTTCATAAGAGCAAAGCCTGATGGACTCTACCAGCACCACTGAGCTCTCACAAAGACAAGAAAAGGTCTTATTTAAAAAGCCACAAGATGGTACACTCATTTTATAATTTTATAATACTATACAAATCAACATCTGGTAGACTTTCTTTTATTGTGCTTTTGGAGAAAACTGTTTTTTGGCCTGCTTTAATGAGACCTTTTTCTGGCTTTTCTTCTATCTTGCTCAGATATTATACTGGATATATACCCGAGTATTACACAAAATTTGCTCAAGATCAGCAGTTTGCAAACTGCTATAACTGTGAGAGATACTCATTAATATTTTTTAACAGAAACATAAGTGAAACCAGGACACTGGATCCCAATAATATTTTGTGTGTTTTCTGCATCTAAATGCAACCTTGTTTCTTATATAGAGCCTAATACCAAATGGATACACTTTGCCTTCAACATCCATCATTCTTTAGTCTAAACTAAACACACATACAAATTAAAAAAACTCATGGGTGCTCTAACAGAGGCCAGACCCCCACTGAAGTCTCACCCTTCCCTAGCACTGACCACACTAAGTATTGTCTTGACAGTCCTCCAAATCTGGGAAGAGTCATCACTGCCAGATGGCCTCATATTTAAAGTCCTCCCACTCTTTTCTTGGTCTGAAATATCCACTATATGGGGAAAGTGTTCACAATCTCGCCTAGACAGCTGAATCTTTCCTCTCAAGTCAAGAAAAAGCATTTTAGGCAAGGGGGAGATTAAGCAATAAGGAAGATTTGCATCTTACACCAATGGGAAATATGTACTCAGAGCCATGGCACAAGGCATCCAGTCAGTTTCTACATTATAGTTAATTTTTATTTCCCTTTGCAACATTGTTAGAAGCACCCAGGAGTTATGGATTCCTTGCAAAAGGCTTTGTCTGAATAAGGACTCACCTGATGATTAAAGGATTTTCACCTGCATCTGTCATCTTCTGGTTGTTCACACCACAGGTTTCCTTAAACAAACCAGGAATAGATTATATATATAAAAAAATAAAATTCAGCATCTCACAAAGATGGTAATTGTGTGTGTATTTTATGCAGAGTATATCTAACGTTTGCTAAAGAAACCCAAAAGTGTGCTAATAAATTTATTCCCTGCTAGCACATCCACCACTGCAGTCTGGTACACATACAGAAAAGGAAAAAAGTTGTGAAAGATGAAGACTTTTTAACTGTCAAGCGCTTCCATTCAGTTGAATAAAGCTCTCCTTATTCATATATATTTCTAGAAGCTCTGACAGCGATACAAACTAAAGCATCTGTGTGAAACCTCCGTTTCATTGAACATTGGTGGCAGCATTTCTTCAAAACTCCAAGACAGTCAGAATTTTATTCTGTGCTGAAGGGAGTGATATTCCTGTCCTTGTTCAAGTGTGCCCAGACTGCTTATGCTCTCCTTTCCTTCTAAATTAAAAAATAAAAATCTAGAGCTCAGTTGTACAATGTGTTCTCAAGAAACCAGTATGAATTACATCAGCCATTAAGGATGCAGTTTCACATGACAACTAACGTTCTTTTACGGTTAGCTGCTGCTACCGAGATAATATAATACACTCTAACTATGAAGGAGAAGGAAAGAGCCCAATCTTTCCTAAGAAGTGCACTTCAAGAGACACCCAGCATTACTGCAGGGCTGTGACCAGAACACCAACATACATACAGAGAATGCACAAAAGAAAAGAAACTGGAGCAGCAAACAAAGGCAGCTTCACAGAAGCAAAATGTTACAGTTATACAGTTATGACAAAGTAAACCTCAAAGTTACAACAGATTTAATAGTTGTATTAGGTACTCCTTGTGGGTTTGTTCAAGGTTCAGTAAGGTTCAGTTCCATACACTTAGAAGAGTTCATGAAAGGCTTTCAGCTATGTCTGGTTTTGGCAATATAATTATTAGAAGTCACAGGGCTTTTGTATTATTACAGAGCTTTATATATAGAGTAGACCCTTTTACAGGATGTGAACTTTTGAAGTTCAAGAGAAACAGAGAAATAGCCATGGGTAGATTTCCACATACTTACTTCCTCAGAAGTATTAGGAGATCTTTTTCGGAGATAAATGTTGGAAGCACTGTCACTGGTTCTGAAATGTATGTAAAAAAACAAAGTTTGTAAATTCACAAAACTAAGTTTTGTTTGCAGTTCAAAGATAGCCACTGTGATTGCACACGCTAGTTTTAAGCTATGCTAAATCACAAATATGCATTGCTGCAGGTATTAGAATATAGACTTGAATTTATCAGTAACATTATAAAAAATAGCTTTTGGAAAATCTGACCCATGATAAAAAATGCATATGCTCAAATTGAAATAATTTCTGAAAAATGGTATCTGATAGGGTTTTTGTACCTTTGACATGATTCACATTTAAGTGAGAGTTTACCCCAGGCTTTTTGGCTGTCTATATAAATAAAAATATGACAGACCTTGCAGGGAACAGAAATCTTGAAGGAGACAATGGGTTCTTCTAAGGAAACATTTTCAAATTCATTAGAGTGCTAGTAATAAGCTTCAACAAATTACAGTTCATGTCCCACTCAAATACATAACCTAAGAACTAAATCAGAGAGAACAGAAGCGAATGGAGTCAAATTAGTAGAGTGTCTCTGTTACTGGGTCTGGCTGGGGTGCAGTTAACTTTCCCTATAGCAGCCCTTATAGTGCTGTGCTGTGTACTTGTAGCTGTAACAGTGCTGGTAACACACCAGTGTTTCAGCCACTGCTGAGCAGTGCTCACGCAGCACCAAGGCTGTCTCTCCAACCCCCACACCCCAAAGGCCAGTAGGCTGGAGCTGGCCAAGAGGCTGGGAGGGGACACAGCTGTGACAGCTGACCCAAACTGACCAAAGGGCTATTTCGTACCATATGATGTTGTGCTCAGCAAGAAAAACTAAAAGAAGGGAGGAAGCTGGCAGAGGGAGACACACACACTTGTTATTAAGGCATTTGTCTCTGAAGCAACCACTATGCCTGCTTGAGGTCTGGCTTCCCAGGAAGTGGCTGGACATTGCCTACTGATGGGAAGTAGAGAATA
The DNA here is from genome assembly GCA_025331215.1 of Actenoides lindsayi. Classification (NCBI taxonomy): domain Eukaryota; kingdom Metazoa; phylum Chordata; class Aves; order Coraciiformes; family Alcedinidae; genus Actenoides; species Actenoides lindsayi. The sequence continues at coordinate 106,424 of WTSP01004987.1, forward strand.
AATCTTTGTGGGGTTTTTTTTGTATCCTTTTGCTTTGCTTCCACACATGGCCTTTGCTTTTTTTCATTAAACTGCATTTACATCAATCGATGCATTTTTAATCTTATTTTCTCCCTCAATCCTGCTGCGGACAGGGAGTGAGAGAGTGGCTTGGTGGGCACCTGGTGTCCAATCACAATCTCATTCCCCCATTCAGAGACAGAAAAAAAGTCCACCACATATCTATTGGAATGAAGCAGTGTCACGCTTCTACATAGTGTCACAATGCACATGGATTATTTAATCCATGTTACAAAACACTCTTTCTGTTGGAAAAACAGTTATAACACTGCCATGTTTAAAATGCATTGGGGTTCCAGTTGGGTTTTGTGTGGCAAAGTTTGTAGAGCAAAGTCAAATCAAGTCCCATTGGCACCAAATCACTCAACAAACATTTAAGAGAAATAGAGGAGGAAGCCAATGAGTTCTAATACGCTGCTCCTAAAAGAAGTCTACAAGAAACATCCACTGAATAGGGCACACTTCTAAAGACTAGGCATTCATACCAGTAAGGTGTATTTAAGACAAAGTTTATGTAAAACACCTGATAAATTCCTGACAATCAGCAACTTCTTCCAGTTCATCTTGTGACAGAGTAGTGGTGGCAGCTTCTGAGATCTGCAAATCCTCTGTTTTCATCATATTTTTCTCGTCTTCCTCCCTATTACTACTTTTTTCTGGTCTCTCTCTGTCTACTGATAAATCTTCTAGATGTTCTACTACGGCCTGTTGAAATAAAGCAACATTTTATATTAGACAACAAGACTGAATCTCTGTCCTGCCAAATATCTCAGTGGTGCAGTCTACTCAGATGATAAATTGCATTTAGTACGAGATTGAAAGTCTCACTGAAGAGACTCAAAAGCAATTCATTTATTGAAAATCGTTTTGGATACATTGAGCTGTAAAGTCTCATCAGTTCAACATACATACAATTAGTTAAGTTCTTTTTATATAAGAATTCATGACATGACATGACATGACTCTTTGAGGTAATCTAAGACTTTTTTTAATCTATCCAATTAGTCTTCAAAGCTATCAGCAAATGGACTTCATTACTCTAGTGTTGTGTGAAGGAGTAAAGTAATTTGGCAGAAAATAAACCCCCTTGCGTTCCAGCTGGTCCTCAGATATCAGAGGGGCTGGGGGCAGCTAGGCTCAGATTCTGAGCAGTGTCCACTTTGGCACTGTTAGTCCGGTCACGTTCAGTCTGGCTGAACTATCACAGCTCGGATTCACTAACAGGGCACTGTTGATTTGGCGCTATTAGTCCAGTCACGTTCAGTCCATCAGAACTCTCACAGCTCGGATCCCAGTCTGGTCGCGTTCAGTCCATCTAACTAACACGGCTCTGGATTCACTACTGGCCCCTGCACTTGCTGTCCAGTCACGCTCCACGGTACCACGCAGCCAGTAAAGATCTGATGGTGCCCAGTGAGAGAACTTCTGTGACTGGCTGCATGAAAAGTGCAGTTCATTGACAGCAACAGGAATACAAGTTCTTTTAGATTGCCAGTGATAAATACACTGTCTGCAAAGTGTGTCTATTATATATATATATATAGTATACAGCTGTGTTGAGTTAAAGAGCAACTCTAAAAAGTTTCTAAGTTTAAAGTCCAGATCTTACCCCAAGGCGTCCCTAAGGGGGGAAAGCGAGGTTCAGCCCGTTGACTGATCCCAGGAGTCAGAGATGATGTCTGCTCTGACTTGTCCATGATGGTGTCTTCCCTAACATCCCCCCTTACCTAAACCATTTTTATAACAATTTTTACCTTCGAGGTGGAGCTTGAGTGACTGTAGTCATAAATACCTTGATTATGATCGGTGTAAATTTCTCTCACTTCGCTTTTAAAGATACAGCCAAAGAAAATTCACTGCACAAACTCAGTGAGGGGTGGTCGCACTTTGGAGGCAGGTAGCCTTTGGGCTGGAGGTGTGTTTTGGTATTGTAATGACATTATAATGAGCAAAGTTTGCACAAAGGACAGTACTTTGTCAAAAACTGGCAGTCTGTTGCCACGGGGTCGCAAACAGGCAGCTTATCAGCTCTGTAGTAACTTCAAGGTCCCATTCCTGTTGTAACTTCACAGGGCCTGGCTGTGGAATCTTCACTCCACTCCATCCCCCAGTGCTGCTTGCAGGGAACTGTTGTTAAATGGATTCCTGGCATACCAGTTGCACAGTACTCCTGAAAGTTTCTCTGCTGTTATACCATTCCTTATGTGTGAATGATGCTGCAGCCTTAGTGTGATTTTAATTTTTAAGTCACCTCCAGTCATTATTCCACACCACCCCCTGAGCACCTCAGGGAGGTGCAACTACATGTCACCCTTTGGCTGCTCTTTCTGTAGAAATCTGAATGAAACTGCACAGAAATGGATGGGTGTCAGGACTGTCACTTTGTGGCCCATCCTTGGAAGAGGGTCTCTAAAGAGATCTCTCCTGTGCTGTCCTGGTGTTAGTGACACCTCAGCTGCTGAGAGCAGGGAGCACATCTCAGCTGTGCTCTCTTGGTCAGCTCCAGCAGCCAGCGCTGCTCTGGCAGTGTCCCCATACTCGTACGGAGTGGCACAGGCCCAGAGCTGGCTGTCTGCGTGAGCTCGAGGGGACAGTGCTGCCAGCTTTCGTCTGGCATGTTTGGCATGAGCAGAATGTTTGCCAGAGGTCAGAGGGGTTGGGTTGGAGGAGCTTAGAGCCAGGGCAATTTCAAATAGCAGGCAATCTTGTGTGGTTACTGCCATCCTGAGCCCAGTGGTGTGTATTGGAGTGGGGCTGGGCTCTCAGTGCAAAGAGAAGGAGGTGCACAACTTTTTGTCATCTGTCCCAGTAGATCAGTCATTTCCATGCTGAGTGGTGCAGATCATAATTTATTGAGTGGTGCAGATCATAATTTATTGTACAAGAATGTATCCAGTTCAGCTTCCAGCCGGTGGGTATTTCTTAAACCTTTCCCTGCTGGTTTAAAGAGCCCTTTGGTGTGTGTGGTACCTATCCATCTGGAGGCACCTGCATGTGGTGGCAGTGTCTCAGAGCTGGTCAGGGGTGAGGACCATGTGCATTCCCCATCCTTGCTCTCCTCTCCGCAGACCATGCCCGTCAGCTCACCAAGTCCATGATGAGGAAGGCAGTGTTGGACCGGCTGGTAGCTCACCGAGAGGAAGACATTCAGAACTTCATCAGCTTCATTTCAAAAGAGTCCATCCAGAAGTCACTTCGCATGTACATGGAGATGCTGAAGAAGAAGAAGAGCTAAGGAACCAGCTGCTTGGGGCCTGGTCCCAGGAGCTCCAGTGACCTTCCAACATGCTGCAGTAGCTGTAGACTTCCACAGTGAAGCCATCTGCAGTGTCAGCAATTGGTGATGTGCTGCCTGCTCCCTTGGTCACCTCAACTGCCCCTTCCCCTTAGTCCCTGTAGAGTGCCTGACACCACCGCTGCCTTTCCTGAGAGCAAGGAGAGCTGCCTACTCAGCTTCCCTGAAGGAATGGTCAGGGAGAGGGTCTTCACACTGCTGTGGCACGAGCCTGCTGGTCCTTGGATATCCTCCCTCCTGTCCAACAGCTAATTGTGAAATGAGATTGGTCAATAAAGTCTTCAATGAGGCAGGAGATGGATACTTCATTTCCCAGTCTGTCTGTGGTCTCTGCTTCCTGGCTGGTGGATTGTCCCCAGGCTCTGGTTCGTTGTGGGCGCAGGGAGCTCTGCTGTGAGCCACATGGACTGGGAGGGTCTGGGAACAGCTGGCAGCCAGCTACGACCCTTATCCAGACTGGGACTGGGAGCAGCCCATGCACAGGGCTCATGAATGGGTTGGTGGTGGGAGCTGGAGCTGGATCATGGTCTGCAGCCTCTGGAGGAGCTCAGGCCGTCAGCTTCACCTCGACCGGGTAGTGGTCGCTGACTGCCAGGGCCTGGAGAAAGGTGAGAGGTGGGGAGGTTAAATGCAGGGGTTCGGTGAGCCCCTCGCCATGCTGGTGGGACCGGCAGGATGGCTGTGTTTGCCCTGCCAGACCCTTCGGCCTGCTGGAGGGGGAAGCAATACACCCAGCTGCAAGACACTCGACACACATGGCTCTGTTTTTCCACCTCTCATGGAGAGATGCTCAGGCATGGCCTGGCGTGGGTGTTGGCAGCGGGGCACCTGCCCTCTGAGAGGCCTCTGGCTCACTTGGGAGCTCTGTGCCAGATATGGGTGCTAAAAGATTGGCTCAGATTGTGGCATACCCTGGAGTTGTGCCCATGACTGCCCATGAAAGGCCACAAAAACCCCCGTGTGTCTCATCTCTTCCCCACAGGGACAGGCAGTGACCCCAAATCTCCACTCTGTTTCCACCCATAGGCCCCTTGTCTCCCTGAGCTCCCTGTTAGCTGGCCAGAGCCTGCTTAGGCTGCTGCTGGAGCTGCTTCAACTCCATCTTTGAACTGATACTTAAATGCAGCAGCTACGTGGCTTCACCAGGCTGCCTGATCCCAAACAGGGTTGGCGCTGCTGGGGGCAGCTCAGCTTTGGTGCCTGTTTGAGCCTCAGGTTTGAGATCCCAGTTCACCTGCTCCTGCTCCAGCTGGAAGGCACGCTGGAAATTGTAGACAGCAGCTGTTTTTGGCACGATGCTTCTCTTCAGCTTGGCTCCGCACACCACGATCCTGCCAGGGAGATACGGGCAGTGGGTCCCACTCCTGCCCCTGCGCCTGGCCGCCGGTGGGGGGTGACGGGCAGGGGGTGCTGGGGTGCCGGGTAGGGGTATGGCGGTGCTTCGGCCGTGCTCACCTGTCATAGGCACAGTCTGACTTGCCCACAGTGGTGTCGGCATCATCGGGGAGCAGCCACTTGAAGATGTCACTGGTGCGCAGGCGGATGGCTGACCAGTCACCGGGCTGGACATAGGCACAGTCGGCATTGAAGTCCCCCAGGAACATGATGTTCTGCAGCAGGGAGATGAGTGGGCTTGTGGCAGCTGGGGAATGAGGCCGCCCCTGAAACCAGCCCTCCCATGGGGGTCAGCCCTGGGTGCCAGGGCATAGCCCGTGGCAGGGAACAGAGCAGGAGCAGGGTCCCCATCCCACCACCCTCACACCAGCTGCACTCGTCTTGGAGCGGGGATCCAGCGTAGGTCTAACGGTCCCCAGGCCTCAGTGTCCACCCTCAGTGCCACTCCCAGTGCTGGTGGCACTCACGTCAGTCCCCCACTTGTTGACGATGGCCAGGTAGACATCATAGAGCGCGTCAATCTCAGCAACGGCATTGTGCGGGGCTGAGTGCAGTGGCACCAGCACAAACTCGTCCACTTCTGCCAAGGGAGAGGGATGTCAGCCCCACAGCCACCCCATGTCACTGCCCGGGGCCACTCGTCCCCCTGCTTACTGGTGTTGGGTGCTGAGACCCTCAGGATGAAGGGCTCCCGGCTGAAAACATCCTGGGGGTCTTCATATTGATAGGTGTCCATCACAGACACAACATCTATCCTGTGGGACCAAAGGGATGGTGACCTTGGGGCTCAGCACAGCCCCTATGTCTCCTCTGTGGTGTTGGTGGCCCTGCAGTCCCACACCCAGCACTGTTACCTGTAGATGAAGAGGTACATCTCCTTGTAGTTGTCCCGTCCCAGGGGCTCACTGATCTCATAGTCATATGGGGATGTGGACACTCTGTGGAGGGGCAAAGGCAGGACAGTGACAAAGCTGGCACCAGTGACATGGCTGGTACCATCCTGGGGTGGCCTCAGCATGGCAAGAGGCTGGGCAGCCATGGGGTTGGCACCAGCCAGTCCTGCTCTACTGTGCCCATGGGCCACCGTGCCCTGGCTGTGGGGTATAGTGGCTCAGAGACACCTTGCTGTCCCCACCAGCTCAGTGTGGCTCTTGGCCATGAGCAGGACACAGGGTGTCTTCTGCCACCCCTTTCTTTGCAGGGATGCTCCTCACCTTCATTTACAGCAAAGCTAAATTAGGTTAATGAGCAGCCCAGAGCCT